>CM035814.1:9215399-9255399 GCA_020458035.1 Magallana ariakensis
ACATGTCGCTAGTCCTTGGTAGATTTAGAACTACAGAATAAGAAACTCTTTTTCTGTACAGTACAGTGAAGTGATAGTTATAAAGTACTAAATAGAGTGGTGCTCTTTCTTCAAGTGGCCGACACGCTAATGAAATGGGAAAATTGAGACTAATGATTAACAGTGTGAAAAAATAAGTCACAGAAATCCGTGTGCACCAACATGTTCAGAACTCCATTTTTAATAACCGAGCACATCATTTCATAACTTTGACCTATATGTCATTATATTCGTTAGACAGGGACACAGTATTTTTGTCCTCTTGAATTACCTAGAATACGGAAATTATGACACGATATATCCCCTATTTTGTGGGGGATCTTTTGTTTTAGAACGCGTGTCCGGCGGCCCAACAGTACACTGTCCCGCGATGTGAGAAACTAAAACCCAAAGTGATTCCGTGATGCACAAATTTGTGACAATCCGAGATTGTTTAGATTGCCAGTGACAAACAAGATAAAAACTTCTCAAATATCTGGCCTACTCTAAAGAATCACCGAGCAAACAAAGGGAACACGCCTTATCTTAATTTGAGGGTTATCAAATCAAACAAGGCACACAAACACTGTTTAATTTGATGAAATTTATGATGCACCGCACTTTATCTACATAACCTTGATGCAATGGCTGATATAACCGCCCCTCAGATGTAGAAATGTATATACACGGTTATATAACATGCTCGTATTTGTGTCTACAGTTTGACGGCCCTTTATCTGTTAATGCATTTTGTGTTATAAATAGTCATAACTTTGTCCGTATCCATTTCAAACAATGACAATCCTGCTATCATTCTCAGCTTAAGCGATATAATTGGGTACAATTCGAAGCCATGTCTTAGAGATATAGAAAAGGATAAGAATGTATGTGTACTCATTGTCGGCAGATAGGCGATTTAATCACTTTTCCATTCTTGAATTATTAAAGCCCAGGTATTAAAACTCGTATACACTTTCATTAAAAGTCTTTAGTGAAATCATTTATTGAATCCTGAATTTATTTTTTTTCGTTATCTTTGATAAATGATTTATGACTGTTGTAAATGCATAGAAGATTTCCGTGTTTTTTGTAGTTTTCACACCTGTGGACAGGTATGTTGGAATTTGTAATTGTACAAAGCCTACCTTCCATGAGGTTGCTGAGTTGTTGGACGTAAGGGATATCACTCCCGAGAACGGTCCGAACTTTTCTCCTTTCTGTACGAGTTGCTTGGTCCATACTCCCAGTCCCGGAAACGCACGAGACTCCCGCAACTCAAACCGGTCCGGAATCGGAATATCTTCCGGGATGTATACCGGAGGATGATCAGACTTTACTTCCCCGGAAGTGGATGCTACTGGATTTAATTCATCGTGCACATCCTCAGCTGTCTCATACTCTTCATCACTACCATCTGTTGAAAACAAAATAGTTTTTTCAAAACTTTTGAAAGTGATGCTAGATGTGTATAAGCTTTTATTTATTGTAGATGTTTTTTTAATAACACGGCGCTTGGAAAGAGACGGGTTCATATTCCAGTAGCATAAATCAGCAGAATAAAACAATTTCCCACGAGATCAAAAACCTAACTTTCACAAACAGAAATAGCAATTTACTGACAGAAAAATGGGAGACGTCTTATTCAGACTAATTTGTACAGGTGTTAGAAAACACCTGTTAATTTTCCCTTTTTACAGCTCCATAATGCGTGCTTTAGTTCGAATTGAGGAATCCTAAAGACATCAACCTAATTGTCTAGAGAAAGGGCCGAGTCTTGCACAACTGACTTCTCAAAATGTCATCATTGCTTTTATTGACATCCCAATTGGGTATATACTTACAAAAAATAAACAAACAAACGAAGCTGTCATTTAAAACCCGACCAGCGACGGAGAGAAAATTCCTATATGAAATTGAATATTAAGAAATCCATAGACATTCCAATTTTAATAAGAGTACCAAAAACCCCATGACACCGATATGAGTAACTCCATTTGATGAGAGAGTTTTACAAATTTTATCTAGTATTCTAAATATCATTTAATGGCATAAACCATAAATATTACAAAAAGAGTTATTTGTTGTTTACTTTTGAACCGTTATGCATTACCTATTTTATTTGACTTTTAAAAGAGTTTTGTATTGTAAATTAAAGGTTATCTTTTTGTCGAATTAATGCAAAACAAATTGAAAGAAATATAAACTTTTTTTTTTAAGATTTCACTTAAAATATATATTTAAGTTTATATAAGCTAAAGGTAACATAAGTTTTTACGAACTCTTTGAAAGATTATTTGATAAATATTTACAAAATATTTAATAATTCAAGACGCAAAAACATTTATAAAAGGAACGTGATCAGCATTAATAATGGTGAAAGGAACATAATTGAGAAGACCTTTAAAATTTTACAAAAATTAAAATTTTAATATAAAGTAAGCAAACTAAGTGCATATAAAATTAAAAACAAAAGTGTTTTTTAATTGTTCACTTTTTTTTTACAATGACAAACATGTCACTCTAATTACTGACAATATTAGTAAATAACCAAAGCTATGTCAATATTTTGTTATTGAATATTCCAAGAAGTTTTCCGTTTGTAAGATTTATTCCACAAGTAGCTTTGAAAATTGTCCGTGAAAACGCGGTAATAATTTATGTTCGATGAAAAGAGGCAGTGTCAATAAAAAACAAAAAATCAGAAGCTGTAATTATTGAAAATGAAGGTGCCGCCATAGAAAGCCCGTTAGATTAGCGTGACTTAGCGGGAATCGGCGCAATCATGTTATGACAATGGCCTTAGGTTAGACAATAGAAAAGCAGTTTGTAGCAACCTTACGGAGGATGCTAGTCGCGCCTTATCAGATGAAATTAAAAACCAAGCAAACGGTTTTATTAATATTAATCGTTTACTTTTCACAAAACGAACAACTTAAGAGACAATTTAATAGCCGCGGATCGATGTAATTGGGGTGTAATTATAAGCTAATTTAAGGAAAAATCACCGAAACTTCTCTTATCCCGGCAACAGTGATAACAATGATGATTTGGGTGAAAATAAAAGCCACGGACGGAATTGAAAAGCCGGGGCTGGGATTATCATCTGGTTTGATGAGTGGAGAGGATGTCGAGACTACGGAAGGATTAGAAAATGGGCCCTGCGTCAGGATGTGCGCCGCGGAGAAAACCGTAATCGGAGACCTTAAATGTCCCGGCGCTGTCGCGTTCGATTGCGACGTTCAGTATATGGAGCTGTTATCAGTATCCAACCATCAGCCGTAGAATTGATCTTTTAATTAAATACAGAATTTCGATGATTTTTTCTTGTTTTATTTTATCATTAAGAGGCTGTACACGAACTAGATAATAGGCTCGAATATTTCATTGTCAGAATTAAACAGTTTTTGGATTCATAAAATAGGAAGAGGGGTACTAATTTGATATCAGCTAAACGTCTCTAATATTTTCCATAAAACTTGCAGTATTTAATTCGAGCTCTAGATTACAACGATTAGGTTTCTTTTTAGTTCAATAAAATTACTTCTTGTTGAGCAGTTATGGAATAACTTTTTCCACTATCATTTTCTTTTTATAGAAATTGATAACCACCATGTCTTCAAGTTGTTTTGGTAATTTGTGACACAGAATAAATAAATATTATAAAATATTATCCAAACATTATCTCAAAATGTAAGCAAAAATTTCATTGCATATTTTGAAAGGCATCTGGTCATGGCATAAAAACTTTAGTACTCTTTTATACTAAGCAAAACATTATATTTGTCCTTTATCTTTTAATTCAATCCAATACCAAACAGCGCAACTAACTTGTAAATCCGTCTGTCCGATTCATTAGTAAATATGTCTGCTGTTACCGCTCTATCAACGCAGACTAATGAAAACTTTTAGTGTCTCTTAGAAAATATGTCCATTTTCTACGCGATTTCTCAAACTTTTTTAAAAAAGAAGTCAAGCGCATTGACAACCTTGATAAAATTGAGAAAACTAATTTCGAAAGTGACATCGAAATGAAAATGACGTCGCGGTTTCCGGTCGAGAATTCATTGTCGGATCCGGTGCGACCAGGCGATTTAATTCGGAAAATAATGAAATTTGTGAGAGACAATCGTCATGCGCATTGACAATTTCTGTCATTCAAAGAGACTGTACAGTTTCCCCTGGAAGTTTATTTTCGTGAAGAGACCGCGGTACCGAAGACACAAGATGTAGCCATATTGAAGCGATAACAATCTACGATGTGAAGTGAGCAAATTCAATTTCATCATTACGTTCATAAACAGTACACCATTAAACCTAGAAATTGTAGAATCGGTATATGCCTCATGCGCTGATGTACGGGGGGGGGGGGGATCAGCACCGCCAACCTGGAAAATTCAGATTAATTAAAGCCTGCATGAAAGACAAGAATAACACTACGATAACCCCAAATGTAATGTCCTTTATAAAAAATTAGATTCTTGAAAATCAAAAATTATTCATGACAAGACTATTTGTATATTTAATTTGTTAAAATAAAATATATTACAAAGGGCAGTAATAACGAAGTGTTAATCTATAGTGTGTTACCTTTGAACGATCATAGGTTTTAAAGTTACATCTTCAATCAAGCCAGGTGTCGTCATGTAAAATCTATAACTCATATCTCATACCTACCGAGATATAATTCAATATTAACAATTTAATGAGGCATATCAATTTGAATCTAGACTAACACTTTGTAATAAGTAAAGCAACTTCGATGGAATCCCTATGTCATGTGATTTATTGTATTCACAGCTTCAAAAGAAATAGGTTGAAATATTAAATGAAGAGAAGTCTCCTTTTTATCTTTCTTACAATCTTAAATTAAATCTAAATATTGGAATGACTCATATGCTTTCTGGGGGTGTGGAAAACGAAAAAGAGAGAGCTTTAAAAAAACGTTTGATTGATCAATTTGATGGATCCTTCTGTTTGTGAACTGTCCTTTGGGTAAATTGTGTAGTGGAAAATACAGTTCAATTTGTGTAGGGGCGGCGGGATAAAAAGATCAGTGCACGTTATATCGAATCGAGAATTTACAACCCGAATTATTGTAAAAATACTTCTGAAATTAAAAAAGCATCTTGTTCATTATCTGCTTTAAGTCGAGGGTATTGAAATTCGAGATGGCATTCTGATGAGTCGGGGATGATCTTGGGTGGCAACCCGCTGTAGCGTGAATCGTCAGGACCTCAAACACCCAGAACCCCGGATGCTAGAGATGGATTTTTTCCCTTCTCTTTTCCGTCTGATCGTCTTTTAGCAATTACAAAGAGATGTATATACATGTATCATTTTTATAAGAAAGGGCGCTTGAACGATTAAATCGCAATACTAATTTTCAATTCAAAATAACTAATTTATGAATTGAAAATGATTTTCATTTTTATTCTTTTTAAACATATTTTACCTATTTCAATAACTATAATTCAATTAGGCCTGCGATGCATATTGTATAGGATAAATAACAAAAGCACATGACGTTATATATATATTTTTCTCGTTATAAAAAATGTACCCCCTTCGTAATAATATTTATAAGATTGGGTGTGTGTATATATTTCTATTACGAAAAAAAGTATAACAGGTGAAACACTGGTCTAGTAAAGCTTTGTAGTATGGTCCCCCTCTGGTGTCAACTGCGTCATTAAGAGACCTAATGACGTAATTGATGAGCATTCTCCGAGGACAACAAACCAGTGATGAGAAGAAGAAACAAGCTAATTAATGCATGGGATATGTGCACATGTCTCAAATGCTAAGATTTAATTGCAGCTTTCAACAATGGAGATAATCAGTTCACTTTCACAAGGAATACAAAATTCATTTAAAAATTCTTTTGACAGAACTATTTTCTATTAGACACGTATAACAAAGTGTTTTATGAGATGGGTTAATGGTGATGGTAGACCGGGGTGTGATTGCACAATTCTCCACTCACTCTCTTTGCTCTTTTGATCTGATTATTAAATAGAATTAAATTACTGTATCTTTGTGCTGAGACTTTAAACATTAAGGACCACAAATTATTTGTCATTAGAAGCGATTTGGAGAAAATGTCACTTTACCATATCACTTTCATGTCAATTTGAATTTAATATGAAGAAACACTGTCTCGTATTTGCCCAATCATTTCATGTCGTCACAAATATGTGTCTACTCGAATGTGCTAATTATCTGCATTGTCACAAAAACATAAAATTCACTTTCATCAAGTTCCACAAAACCTTGCTGAATTTAATAAACTGAAGTTCTGAGCATTGCTCGTTGAAAAAGACGGAAAATTAAGAATGATTTGCGAGGGACTTTGGAGAGCACAGAGCAGATGGACACAGAGTTGCATCAACAGTCTCTGAAAATCTAAGATTAATTTCAAGTACAAATCAGTAGGCACTTCCGGCAAATCTCGACACATTTAATAACCAAGTCCGCCATACAAACAAAGTCGCGCGCGGGATTTGACAATCGCGCTAATTTGGCTGACTTCAGAGATAAGATACCATAGCTTCTTACTCAGTGGACACCAATTAACAATTTAATATATCTTTTTATCCTTAAGTGTGTCAATAAAGGCAGACTGTTTCTGTTGACAATGAGTTTCAGATTCTGCAGGGAAGAGCTAGATAAACCTTATAATCGGCGGGTACCCGTCTGGTTGCGCGTGTCCGAGTCCAAGCATTCCTAAAACTCAGCCCGCAACCGACACCAAACGAAACAATGTTCCGGTATAACTTATTGAAAAGAAAATATGGTGATTGACAAACCAAAGATTTAACAGTAAACAAACTAATGAAATTGATTCAGATCTTGAAAAATATTGAATCCAATAGCTGTTCATATGAAGATAAGATGAGTGGCAAAAAAGCAAAGGTAAAGACATTTATAATTGAAGCAACAGACAATATCGAACCGGTTATGACAAAAGAATGCCACAGATGAGTAAGAGATAAGATGTTGTCGGTACACAATGGATTTAGATTAGCATAGAAAGCAGTGTTGCCGCCTATATGTGCTTTTCTCATCAGCAACATGGGGCCGCCATCTTATTGTCATTACCAGGGCCGGCATAAGAACGGGTGACACCAGCATCAATCTCGGGGCGCGTTTGATGACCACAACGTGTCATCGGAGCACCTCGTACTTCGCCGTAACCAGGGACGAAGCAATCAAACCCATCCGGAATGATTCTTGTCTCTTCATTTTCTCCAATTGATTTGGTATTATTGAGACACTTTATGAAGAACCATCTGTTGATGGTTTAATTTGGGTTTTTTAATAATCCTTAAGTCATCTATCTGCGCGGAGGCCGCTGCTGTCAATGTATTTGACTCGGACAAAAATTCTGTTTTTATTGAAAAAGAAATATCTTTTGTATGATGTGGTATCGATATCCAATGATCCGCCGGTGCTGTGATGAGTATGTACCGGAAGTACATTGTTGGGGCGGGAACGCACTATTCTCTTAATTAAGAAAGATCAAACATAATTGGTGAAGAGCTAAGGTTGAGAGTTCTTGATCAAATTCATTTTGATTCCGTTGTAGACATATATGGGCAAAGATTAAGTAGTATCAAAACAACTTGTGTATATCTCAAGGCGCCTCATGCAGTGCATTTAACTCTGTATTAAGATATGCACAGCTCTAAAAATTATTTAGAAAAAGGATGTTTGTCCAGATTGCAGAGACATTCATTTAAGCACTTAAGTATGAAATGAATAGCGGAGAAAATGACGGTTTCAATTGTAAATATGATGATTTAGCATATCAGTTTGGAATAAAATTATCATCTTATGTGAGCAAAACAGATGTGACAGGACACTACACTATCAAATATAGAATATATTTGAATTCATCATAAGGTTTTATTTCCAAATTACACAGGAAATATAAAGTAGAAATAGATAAGCAAACTTAACCATGTCATCCGCTCTTTTCATGAGACTTTTCAAAGTATCAGTTATCAATGAATCATTTTGTTGAAATGTTGAATTTGAAGGGAATGTGCTGTCTCACTATGGCTTACGATCCATTGTAAAGCTGAAATAGAATCTAGCGGGGTGAACCGGTACCCGAGCCATCTCGTGTGTCCCACACAAACAACTATCTTATTGAACATTGTAAGCGACATCTTCCCAAAGACCCTGCGGTCTCTCTCACCTTTTCGTGATCAAGTTTTGACTTTTAACACAAAGCAAAAAGAGAAATCTTGTTTTGAGACCGTCACCTGTGATTTTAATGTAAAATGAGAACAGTTGCGTCACAAATAACTCTCGTAGAATCTCATTCTCCGTGAGAGTTTCTGAACACGGATTGCCTCTGTAGGATTCTGACCTAAGTCGCCTGTAAGTAGCCTAATACAGTCCAAGTCCACCCCACCCAGCGAGTTGTCGTGATCACGTGACGTGCAATTGTCTCATACCTCCGTAATCTCTTTATCTTCATCTGAACTTATTATATGCAGAAATATGATTATTACACACCTGTGAAAGATCTCAAGTTCATATTGCATTATGAATGCAATACAATAGTCATCTATTTATAACAGAGCGGTATTTGGTGAGAGTAAGTACACGCTCTAGCCCGCGCTTATCGCCTAGCATCATCATCAGTCAGCGAAAAGATGAAAGGAAATAGTAGGCTGCTGGTAAATCTCACCTGAGTAAAGGTGAAAGGATGTAGTAATATCATACAGGTTTGCATGTTTTTTACAAAGGCCCCACACCGCTTCATTTTTGCACTGAGGGAGGGGTCAAACGGAGACCTCGGTGCATTGTCCGAACACGCCAGCGCCTGAGTGTTTGATATAGACCAAGTACCATTGCAATTAGATATAGGTGTAACAATGTAAAATCTCCAGATGAAGTACAAATAATGAAAATGTACTGTTTTTATAAATTTTACTGTGACGTTTTGGCAGGATAACAAAAAGCTTTGAATGTTAGACATGAAAGAGACCGAAGTGTCATTATTATTCCTCATATCCCAAGTAGCAACAAGAAGGTGACACTCTCCCTAAAAGCCTCTTGTAGCGCTTCAATACACCAGAAGATATTAGTATCTATTCAATCTTCTCTCTGAATCCACAAGAACCCCTTGACCATGCTAATGGACATTTTGTCGGGTTCGACATGCAAACAATTCCACAATAGGACGCGTAATATCATCGGCAAATATTGTCTTTTCTAAGTGAATGCGAAGTCTTTGTGGGTGTTGGAACTGTCTTGTTAAAACCCATCTGGATGTGTCAAATCAAAACTTCTTGCTATTGTTAAGAAAGTGGACAGGGTAAAGTTTTCTTAAGGGATTACAGATATGCGATCGATCATCAAAGATACCTCCCGAGATTGATCTTTCGTGATTTTAAATCGATGAAATTTATTTAAATATAAAATCCTGATTGTTATTTTAACAATGCATATCAGGAGGTGAAAATCTGGATATCTTATCTGATTAAGTCGTGTCGATTAAAATAACTTTTAAACAGACTTTCTGGTTTTGCTCCAGCTGGCATTCAAATCTGCACAAAGTAGCGGTAATAGACTGTTCACTAGTCAAGAATTTCGGGTGGTGTCGCATTGAGAGTATTTAGTTACTCCATGTTTCCAGCTATTAGGTCAATCATATGACACCAGGTATTTGTCATCCTGGGCTTTGGTCATCGAGAGAACCGAAACCCGACTCCCCGGACCAATACCCTCATCCCCACTCAAGACCCTGGTCATGAAATCAACCCATATATATCTTTCATCCTCTAACAGATAAGCAATTATAGGCGCTTATGGGATCGCTAAGATCTGTTTTAATGACCAATCAGTTTTATTGCAGATTTGAGGGGGGAGAAAGCAGCGTTCCGTTATCTTGGTCAGATCTGGCATCTGTCCGAACAATAAAGGACCCACTCGTCCGAGGAGGGCTGTCGACTCACGGACGGACACGGAGAGAATAGTAACAGGTTGCATGCTGAACATGTCGCCGAGGAATGTTAAAACACATCTATTTCTGGGGTGATTTCAGGTGAATTGCCGTCAAATCGATCCCAAACAATGAAATGAACTGTTGTAAACACTAACCGTGCAATTCATAATAATATTAGTTATCCCAGTTGACAGATTCTTATCCCCTTTACGCTTTGCTTTCTCAATCGCAATTTCTGATTCTATGGGGCCCAACAAGCTGAAATAAAACAAGGATTCAGTGAATAAGAACGCCCAAGTAATTCTTCGGGTACCAACATTTAAACGCTAGAGTTCTTTTTTTTCAAATCAACGATTATGTAAAACTTGTCATCATTAACAATATATTTTAACTTTTTCAAGGGTTAAATTGTTTTTTAGAAAGAAAAACTACTAATTACGAGTACAGAAAAATAGCCCTTCTTGTGGGAGTTCTGTGGTAATTAGATGGTCGTGACGTCAAAGATAATCCACTTGCAGAGGCTAGCTTTACAGAACAATATTGTTCTTTGAAGAAGTTCAATATTCCAATACTTTCAATTGATATATAGACCATCTTCTTGAGTTTGTATTCTACTGAGAGGCCCCCGACTGATCAAACAACCTCCATCTTACACGGGGAAATTGGAGAAGTGAGAATACAGCTTCTCTCTGGCGTGGCTAATTACCCAAGAGTTCAATATTTTGACAGATGAGAAATTTTCTCATGCACTTCGGACATAC
Organism: Magallana ariakensis; assembly: GCA_020458035.1. Taxonomy (NCBI): domain Eukaryota; kingdom Metazoa; phylum Mollusca; class Bivalvia; order Ostreida; family Ostreidae; genus Magallana; species Magallana ariakensis. The sequence continues at coordinate 9,226,137 of CM035814.1, forward strand.
CGCATTCTTTTAAAACTATTAAAAGGCCACGATAAAAAAATCTCAATGACATCATAAAGCTTTGATATTCCAGTTTAAATTCAGTTTCAATCATTTGATTCATCTTCCCGTTCTACTTGAATTAAACAAAATTAACTTATTATATGAAATCCTGAGAAAATCCTTAAATAAGGTCGTAAAGTTTATCAGATCGGACTCGGGATAGTGTTGGAGCGACTGATCACCCGAAAAAGCGACATCTACATGTGTAGCGGAACTCGGGCTGGGGACAGAAGAAGACTTTGATTCTTGTTTGAATGTCTGTTTTTCTCACTTTTTACACTGTTGCTTCTTTGATAGACATCAAAGACACTAATGACTCGTCTTAAAAGGTCGGGCTTTAATCTTAAAATCGCTGTCATTATCCCCTTACACCTCAATTTGACTGCTAGATGACATGTTTTACACCAGTTCCCAGGCAGGTCCTGTCCGGGTTTGTGTAATTTGTGTGACGGGCTACTCCGTAATCGGGCACAAATCGGGCCTCAGTTTACCCCTATCTGTAGTGTTAATGATAGGTCTGAATCAAATGATATTTTATTACGAAGGTACCACGTCAATTTCAGTTCAAACAGGCTCCTGTGCAAGATATTGTTTATTTCTGCTTTAGTAAGAGATTCTAATGCTTTCCACTAAAAATAATTTTATCCGTATAAAGAAGAAAATTCATCACTTTTTAAAGATATTTCAGGTATTTAAGTATGATTTGATGGGCACATTTAGCATGAAAAACTTTTTTTAAGCTGATTAAATCGCAAATATTATACTTTGAAGCTGGCCATCGCACGTAAAGGGGCGCGTTCGGTTTCCTTTTGATGAGACCAGCTATTACGTGAGTGTCCATCATCAGGTATCTATTGTGACGAGGGGATAAAGCTATCATTGCCGAGTCATCCTTAAGGTAGTCTAACCTTTTCTATCTTCGACAATTACCACTCGGCTATCAAGTGAAGCACAGATGTAAATTGTAAGATCGGGAAAGTAGTTTGATTGGTTTCGTTTTCAAGGTTACCATTCCTGGGGGATGATACACGTTGGTTGGACGAGGCTCACCTGGCGAGGGTATCTGAATACCTGTACAGAGTAACCACTTAAATAATCTTGCCATGTATCGAGTTAAAAGGTCTCCTAAAATGTTCTTTTTTGTTGCCATTTGTCAGATGACAGCCATTCGGGATCAGAAACCATCTTCTGGAGCATCGCGCGCTTAATGGTGCGCGTCGCAGTTTAAATCATTTTGAACACGAGACAAATTTCGAATTTTCAAAAAAATATATCTTCATTTTAAATTTTTTGACAGATGATTCACACTCTTAAGTATGCGCATCAAAATATCTAACAGATGGTGTGAGTTTCTTTGAAAATGTTAAAATTGTTTCTAATTTAATATTTTTTTATTGCACGTTTTATGAATTGTTACATTTATTTCCCTTTTTTAACCATTCTATAGCTCCAGTCCAGTGGCCTGTGTAGAAAGGTTGGCCGTCTGCTCTATTTGCTTTATACATCTGGGAAAGTGTTTGAAACTTTTTTTATTACTATAATGTTGTAAGATAGTATCGGGATATAAATGACTTAAGTAGACAATTGTTTAACAAACGGCAGTCTTTCACAAGATACTCTTGCAACGAATTTTTGCCCAAATTGTACCCCCTGACACGGTATATGATAATTCGAAACAAGAGTGGATATACATGGTTTATATCTCGCATTTGATTTTTAGTCCCCATCGAGCAATTAAAATTGGGATGAATCTGATACAATTGCAGCCAAAAAGTTCAATTTGAAGGACTTCCAAAGACATTGATAACGCGTTAAACACATGTACTATAATATTCTTCAGCGTTCTGAGGAGAATAAACCGCAGGCCTCTTCAGAGAGCCATTAAGTGACACTGAGAGACTGCAGATTGTCATGTATGATCTTTTGGCTATTTTTGACGCCATAGCTGACGCCATATTTGGCACTGGATCCAGAGACTGCACTCAGTAGTACTCTCTATCAGTTTCCAGACTTACGTATAGTTACGGCTTATCTTGGTCAAACATGGGCTTCTATGTCTCTTTTACTGGGTGAAGAAGACAAATTGAAATTTGAGGTTAAAGTAAAAATTAGAATACAGTAACAGATAAATTTGTCATGTGGTTATACCGGGATTTTGCTTAGCAATGTCACCGTTTGTGGTTTCAGGTTTTCTTATCACCTCGAGGTGTCCGTCGCCTGTCTATAGCGGTATAACGGGGCTTAAAAGGGAAATCGTGGGGAGATAATGCTATTGAGAGGGCCCCGCGAGTCCCCGATAAGACAATCAAGGCAAACCCCTGGGGTTGCCCGGAATCGTCAGGACAAATGTTCATGAAGATCCCCGCCACACCGCCTGTTATTTACTTACAAATTCCCCTATAGGAGATGGGCTTGTGTTACCGAGAATCCAAGATAGACCTACCACCAATCCGGCCCAGCTAGATAAATGTAAATAAAGAGTTATTTGAATGGTGATAGGGTTGTTTTAGCTGGGAGGTACGTGTATAAGCGTGTATTGGTCCAATGTTTCAACCCTTTCCTCGGTGGTTAGAATTACAGTGTATAAAGTAAAGACACAGGTAAAATAAGGAAATCTGCATACATTACCTCGGAAAGAAATTGAGGCATACTGTTTAATAGTAATGATAATAAAGAAAAGTGAAACAAGCTCTCTGTTACTGCTGTTAGATATTTTTGCATGATTTGACAAAATTAATAAATATCAACCAAGTCACCCCCTCCCGCCCCCCAAAAAATTCTCATTCAATGTATGTTTTTACTTCTTTACCTCCTTTTTGTTTTATTTTTTTCTCTCGTTATTTATTTATTTATTTATTTATTTATTTATTTATTTATTTATTTATTTATTTATCTATTTATGCATTCATTTCTTTACATGTATTTATTTATTTTATAATAATATATATTTTTCTGCTTTTTTTAGTTTATCACGCACACAGTTCTCCTATTGTAAAAACTCTCAAAAACGGTTTATTAAATGCACCATCAAAACATTCACATTTATGACCGAGAATACGATAAAACTATTTTTTTATTTTAGTGCGTATTAATCAAACCCAACACCGTCAGTTTTACTATAAAAAGAAAATTATAATAAATCAATAAAGGTATGAAATGTTTGTGTTTAAGGCTGAGCAAACCTGAACATCTCATATAACACATATCACGCCCTATCCTGCATAACATCAAGATGGTCGCGTTTTTTTCCTGTCAATTTTATGATGGTAAATTGAATTTTAAACTGTATAGAAATTAAAAAAATATCCAAGGAAAAAAATAACATTAAACTTTGAATATGAAATAATATATCTTAATTAATGATGGTGCATCGAAAAGATTTTTTCACCGAGTTCTAAACAGAATGTGTATAAGCCACATCCCAAATGGTTCAGATTTTGTTTAAACATAAAATTAGTGTCTTGAAAATTGCACGCCCAAAATATTTTCCTTCCTGTCTGTATAAAAGACTCCATGTTTATTTAGAGAAATAATGAATGTAAATGCAATAGAAATCGCTCCACCTAAACAGCACAATAAAAAATCTAATTGTCTTGGAGCTTTTTGATGCAGCTTTTATGAATGTAAAAAAAGGCGGGAAATGGCAGAAATCGGGAGATAAAAGAAAAAAAAGGGCCTTGGTAGAGCGTCGGTAAGGATTTGAATTTTACCCAACAGATAAAACTGTATTAGTGATTAATTAGACACTCACCGGGAGCCTTTTTATAATTTGTTAGGCGATGTCTTCAGATCGGTGATAACTCGGCGCAGTTAATCATCTATTTCACCGAACAAACCTTACATATCGTCAATGGTTCTTATAAATAGTTTATAAAGCGGTGTCATTTTTGACCAAAAGCTTTGAATCCGGATCAAATTGATGAGATTACAGAGAAATTAAATAGTGATCTGGAAGCCAGTGATACAGTACAGGAAGAGAGTAAGAAGGCAGATCCAACTCCTCCTGAAGTGCTCGCGAAAATTAATGACCGCCAATTTAAGGGCTATCCTCACTGTCATCCCTCTTTTTCAGAGCATCTATTAATAAATTCAAGTATCGAATATTAATTTCATGTGGCGGGACGGCTAGAATTTGTTATTACGTAAAGACATGAAAAGATACTTCAAAACATGAACATTCGGGCAAAGGATTTTATCTTTTGAATGGGAGGGTATCAGACGAGATGAATTCGTCATTTATCATCACATTTCGTCTCGTATCACTAATGGATATCATTATGCCGCTCCGTTTATATCTAAAAAGGTAAAAGCATGAAAATTGTAAAATTTATCATATCAACATATTTTAGAATAATATAATGGGGGACAGCATATCTCAAAGTATTTCATTTTTCTATTGATGCAGTTGTGAACTGTAAAATCTGGGCAGGTTCTTAAATACGGTCGTGATGTTTTAACGTGTAAACAAATTGGATTCAGAGACTGAGATTCGATCTGTATCAATTTGACAATACCAGACAAAACCAAGGAAAGGGGAAGCACAATTCCCGCCGTGGAATGATTAGATTATCAGAATACAAGAAGAATGCTGTAATGTTGTGAAACTCCGATTTTGTCTGTTCTCACATCAGAATCTCTCTTCACAGCTGGTACACATTACAGCAACAGGGCGACTGCGCAACCACCTTCACCCTCCGCCGCTAGGGGGCGTCTCAGTCTCATCTTCGACGCTCCGGGAAAACTGTGCACATCTCGTTATAAGTCATTTTGAAAATTGGTAGTATGGCGTTCAGATAATTTTTGCTATCACCTGAACCGAGCGTTACACATAAATTCTCTTTGAGATAATTGTGAGGGGGGAAATCTCACGAAATCCGTCGGTTGTTTCTTGCAGTGAGTTCTCAGCAATGTTCTCAGTCATAAATTAGCTACTAGTAGCAGTAACATTATACATAAAACTATTCAACAATTTATTGATTATTTTAACGTGTTTTAATTTTTTTTCATTATTTCTACACACACAAAATAAATATTAATAAATTATCTATTCTATATATTTTTTAAAAATTATCTGACTTTTCTAAATGAATATTCTATTGAATGTTTTATCGAGTTGATTTTTTTAATTGTTAAATTAAAGCCCAAAGAGAGAAAAAAGAAAAAAAAACCGTTTGAAATCTTTACAAAATTTCCTCTATTATTAACGGAGATCGGGCTTTGTGCTTATTTGCGTGAAGCTGGTAGGGATGCTCCCTCATGATATCTCGGGAGCTGTACGGTAAAACACGCGAGAACCGCATGTAATGATCATTGATGAGCCCTTTATCACGCTTCCCATTGATCTCTGTCACCTAATAACTCGATAAAAGCCGATAAAATGCTCATCCCTCCAAAGAAGAAATTTCCGCCGCCTGTCTGATTGTTGTCAGCCAATAAAGGTTTATCTTCCCGGTCACATGACAATAGGCGGGGATCTTCACTGCGCATCATTATCTGCTGGTAATACGAGTGGGTAAGGGGCGGGGCTTAACCACTTACAACCAAGCTCCTTGGAAATTGCTAATTACATGGATATATTTCTTTCCGTTTTTCAATTAACGGAGGAATTATATTCGGTCTTATTTGCATAAGGGCCACCAAATGCATGCTTCTTATAGTTAGTTTCATATGATAATTTTAAAAAAATTTACTAGTATATGCACAGCGGCTCGCGCTTAATTCTGACAATATTTGCATGTTTTTTAAATCAACAAAAATCCAAAAGAGAAATTGTGTAATTCAGTTTAATCTTTTGTTTGAGATGTAACATAATTGTTTAAAGTTTCTGGTGTGCCTTTTGCAATTCGACACTATTTTGTGGAACCTCTAAAACTCCCTCTGCCGTTCTGACATTGTATATCTATTTAATATCAGCGGGGTCAAACTGGATTATCAGCAGCGGATTATTAATCCTATCACCAGTCTTTCTCTTTATTTCACAAATCTATGAGATCAGATTTACACTCTCCCTTTAGACAATAATCCCCTAATCCGAATCTCTTAAAATGCCATCAAGCGAAATTGTACTCTAAACCAGTCTGGTCCTCAATACTGGCCTATCTTTTATACAAAAAAGGATATAATCCCCGATTATCTGACAAGAAAAATTCAAATGTTACATATGCTACAACAAAGGAATTTGAAAATTAAATAAAAGATAGATTAATGCGAGAACAATCCGGAGATTTCACTGCTATCCGGACCCGGAGATATAGTAATACACACAGTCTTATAGCCCATTGTCTGGTTAATCAGTGTCCGCGATAATCCGTGTATGTGTAAAGTCATCAAAATGTCAACGTGCTTTTAAGAATTCTGAAACTCAAAGACCTCAGAGAATATTTCATAGAATGATATACATTTCATTATTTTTTAATTGCGGGAATATTTCTATAAAACTCAAATATATAGAACATTTTTAAATAAAAAGTAGGAACCAAATTGCACAATTTTCCAATGCCTGAAAGCTGCACGAGCGATATGAGAAAATATGGGATTGTTTAATTTTTTTCAAAAATGTGTATTTTTAGATATGATCAAGAGTATCTTTACCATTTGTCAACAGGAAGTGTTTTGATTCTTTCAAGAAAAATGAAATAATTAATTTGTGAGAGTCGGTTTCCTGTTACTTTCAACTCCATATGATTTTGTTTAATTCATCGCATCCATTAAGCGCGGAATTCCGCACAGCATAGGACACTTGTTTCTTTCCTAGATAATTAAATTACAAGTATGATTCAAGATCGGACTAATTAAAGTAAAACTACAAAGAGGTCCTCCCTCATTAGAATCCTGCATACCATTAGAGGAGGAGAAAAAAGGTCAAGTGTTAAAAAACATTTGCAGAAATTATTTTTACATGTTTTATGTCATCACATCGGTAGCGAATTAAGTTAACGATGAAGACAGTCGATTTCAGGGACCGATTTCCCGACAGGGGGCAGCGTCATTTTACATCACAGAAACATGTAACACTTCAATTACGACTGTACAAGATTCATAAGTCGACGGCACTTGAAACTTTCAACTACTGCGTCTTATCATTAGGAGAACATCTTTAAAAACTCAACACGAACGTCTTATTAAAATGAAGAGAGAGGACCTTTCTTCTTTTAAATTAAGTGAAGTTTTTCCTGTTAAAAGAAGATTGCCTGATTATGTCAACTGAAGATCTTCACGATGTTACAAGTGAGCGACATTGAACTTCGGGTTCGGCATTCCACTGGTCAGATAAATGCTACTTTCGCGACAAAACACTTCTGAAACCACTTGGTTTACATCCGTGACTATGAACAAATTACACTACTGTAAAACACCGCCTGCCTAGCAAACACGTTCATTGTCCCTTCATTTTTATAAAATACAGTAATGATAGATAAGAATCATTAAAACTACATAGCCACGATTTTATGAATCAAAATCAGATGATCTATACCAACTTGATGCAATTGACAAATACTTCACGCGCATGTACATTTTCTTTTCATGTAAGAATAGATACAGACAAGATATCAAAATACAGCTAGACAACAACAACACTGGACAAAGTGAAGAAAGGGGCGAGAAAAAACAACAGAGCGACAGTGTCATAGTTGGCGGCCATTTTATTGACGAGTTGTCATATCATTTTGGATTTGTTTATAAGTGGATGTGAAGATATCTGAGATTTGCTCAAGGACTTCAAAGAGTGGTCAAACAACACTTGGAGGGTGACAATATTTGTCGTGTCCTATTTGTCAAAGTGCTGAAGTCGGTTTCTGAGAATTAAGTCAGAAACTGCTACTCTTTGTCAATAGCTGCTCTCTTAATCTGTCAGCTCGGGGCCCTTGGCGAATCTGCATCTGTGACGTTCACTTTCGATAATTACTGCTCTCTCATGGTTCTCTTTCTTGACTAATGCCAGTTATTTATTTACTTAAATGGATAATTTAAAAACACGAAGAAATGTCTGTGATTCGATCCATAAGATATTATAGTCATTGAAGCATTTTGTAACATTAACAAACGGCTCAGATATTAATGGTGTGTACCTTAATATATCGAGCTGGGCTTTTCTCATTTCGGAATAAATACCTTTTTACACGTGTAATCAATCACGAGGGGGGACATGTGTTAGGTGGGACGACCCTGAGAGTAGGATCAGCTTGTCATGTTTCCAATGATTTCACTTCGATATCCACCCCCGGGGTTTTTTGATCAGCGACTCAAGCAATCACACGCATCAGTTTCATTTAAATAAATTTAATTCTCTGTCACTCAGGAATGGCGCACAAGATGCTGTAATCAACAATTTATTTCGGGATCGATTCCAAGGCGCTTGTAAGTTTCTTCGAGGTCCCATCTGTGGTTGTTCGTTATGGATTTTACAATGATATAAAATGCATAATGAAGCTAACATGCCAATCACTCTCGCGTTGTAACAATTAATGTATGTTAAATATTCCCGGCACCTTTTGCTACAAGGGAAATGAAGGTAAAAACACCTACCTTGGGTGAATTTTCGAGCTTTCGACTTGGACCTCATCTTCCAGAATCTGCTACACGCACGTGCATCCAAATATGGCAAAAAAGAAATAAAAACAGACACTTCAAAAGCTCAAATCGCTGCACGTTCGCACCTGAACGCATGCGTGTTTCTCTTTCAATAAGAACTATTACTTTCTTTAAATATCAATTATCCTATTAGATACAAACAAGCTAGGGGTATTACAATGACAGACATAGAGCGACTATCGGTGTTCGATAATATATATCTTACACACAGAATGGATTGGCCGGATTAAATGGTAAATTATTTTCATATCCAGAAAGATTATTATCTACAGTGAAAATGGTTGTTGAGCGTAATCTGATTTAATATATCGCGATATCATGTTGGCTTCCTTCGCTCTGCGTTCGGCGTTTTAACAATCGCTTTTTGTAAAAGTAACGGGGTGGGTGATATCAAAATCGTCGAAAAGAAAAAGAAGACAATGACTATTTCTACACATCCGCCATTCAGATAAATGTCTTATTATTCAAGTATACATGAGAAAAATGAACAAGAAATGATACATCCGAGACAACATTAAAAAAAGCGCCATACTATCGCTTTCGGGACTGATATCGTTAATGTGGGGGTGAGAACAATCGCCGCCCTACCGGACAGGGTTACCCCTACACGTGCAGGAAAACTCCGAAGTCATTGCTCCTCACGACTCTCTTGTCTACAAATTTCCGTTTATAATGGCCACGCCTTTATATAAAAATATATACTAAATAGGTGATACATAAATTGTCATTAAAAAAAATTCAATTTAAAAATTGAATATATGTGTTTATGAAACGAAAGAAATTCAATATAACAAAGGTGTTAGACATAACAAGGGGCTGACACTTAGATAGAACTTTGGGGTTTTCTCTACCTGTATTCTTTGGTTTATATTTCAGACACTTCCATTTAATATATCCCTGTATAAATCATCTTAGCCATTAAGATATCACTCAGCTATCTGTACATAAGTGGAAATGGTCGGCGGGATTAGTAGTTTTTGAAAGAAAAATAAAAAGGCGTGTGAAGGAGATATGAAAATGACACGTGTCCAATTTAAACTCTTTGTCAAAGTAAATAATTTCACTTTAGTGACTTAAAATCTGCCCTGCGTCCGCTATCAATATCGAGGAATTCTTTTATGTTCAAAAAGAAAAGCACATTGCACATTCAAGACTCGGTTAAATGTTTCCGTTTCATGTAATATATGATAAGTTTATTAAATGATAAAAAAAAACTATCAAAAGAAATGCAAGGGAAGATTTTTTTTTTAAGAAATAAGACGTTATTGAATTCACGTTTCAATAAGCTTATGGCAACTAAAAGATTAGATTTTTACATGCAGAATTCAAATCGATAAGGACTTGAATATAGAAAACATAGTTAGATCTACCCAATTGTTATATACATGAAGAATTATTTATTTTGACCCAGATGGTTTTTTAATTATTCAAATCAATCAACAAAAAGATTGCATTTACATCAATATCCAATCGAAACAGCATCAGTGGTCTGTCTATCGGAATGGCATTACTAAATACCGAAAGAAAGTGACGCACGCAAAAGACATGTACTTTTGGAAATAAAATCATCAAAAATTATTGATAAAAAAACTTCAAAAGATCTCCTCTTAAAAAGTTGTTCTAAAGCATTAATGAGTTAAACAAATAGTGTGTTTTAACTAGCGGACATCGCTGTCCGGAGATCTGGAGCTTTCCCTTTGATGTTGGTCAGTATTGACAGCCAGTTCCCCGATCTTTTGTAGGTCCGTGTACCTAGAAAGCAAGGGTGATAAACAGTGTTTATTAGAGATATCAAAGAGCACACCATCCCCACTGCTAATTGTCCAAGAACCGGCCGAATCTCTCACGGACAAAAGAATCGACAGTTGCATAATTTGGAAATCTAAATAACGGAATTTTTCTTTTCTTCTTCACCTATTTACTCAGAGATAAAAAGGACAGAAAATTTTCTTTGAAAGAGAGCGTCAATATAGCCTGAGAAAAGACCATCTCCCATTAGATATAACAAAGCCGGATTTCGATCCTCGGTTCTTCATAGTAAGATAGGTAAATAAAATGGCTTGGCACAATATTTGATCTATGACAGAAGAGGGGTCTCGTGGTGTGAGGCAAATGACCAGACCATGATTCCGATTTAATTAGATCTGTCCAGTTCCCAAGTATATGCTCATCTAGCAATTAAAATACATTCTCAAAGATCCCAATTGTAGAATCCAAACACTTTGAATTTATATTTTAACGACATTGAAGGCATTGCACACAACTTATCATGAGATTCGGTACAAATGACAGAATAACAACTTGAAGATGGATATTCAATTCATGTAGAGAGAAATGGATGTTTGGTGGGATTTTTTATAATCTGCCTCTTAAAACATTTTGAAAATACATGTACTGCTGTTGAGGTTTTATTTAAAGAGATGCCCTTGAAAAATGTACTGTATTACATTCATGAAAAGATATTAAAAAGTATTTTAAAACATTTCTCCACACAAAGTTCTTGTTTCTTCTGTACATCATGTATATTAAACAATTCATTATATCTCTCCAAAACAAACCCTGTATTATGTAAAAACAGCGAAGAAGTCGCACACGCCTTCAAACATGCAAAAACTCGAAAATTTATGAGTTCTGCGATACATATTAAATAAATAAAAGCACGAAATATTAGGGAAAGTGATATTTAAAATTCCTGGGTGAAAACTGAACGAGACCTTACATAAACCCATCGGTTTATCTGTCAGAAATCTGAGTAAACTTTAAAATATTTCTACTTTATGCGGCTTTCTTCACTCATTAAGCGGATTAGATAGTCATAGCTGGATGGAATCGTAATTTGTCTCTAATGTTTTGGTTGTTTAGTCCTGTCTTTTCGGTATCTAGCCGTACCAGGGAATACTGTTAACATCCACACAATATTTAATGATGCAGCACCTGTAATTATTAATATCTACACATCACGCTCTCCAAATGAAATGCGTTCGTAGCACGGGGTAAGTAAGCAATACCTAGCCTTGACGAAGGAAACATATAAAACTCCAATAAAATGTTGATGTATTATGACAACATCAAGGCGTGTTGAGGTTTGGGACGCTGGGGAATACAGACACTCATTGTCTATTGTTTGGTTGTAAGCGTCGCATTGTTTCCAATGCATCTTGTCTCGAAGAACAGTGTCATTTCGCGACGTGTCGCAATATAATCAACCTATCATCTTTCAGGAAAGGGCCGGACGATGCCAAACTTCGTAGGTCGTCTGGCAAGTTATGTCATATCTACAAAGAACTGCTGCACATCATTTCAACAAATTAAATTCGACGCCCGTATCATAATGAACAAATCTCTCGAACAAACTACAATTCCCCCCAAAAAGACAAGTCTCTTGCTGTAGTCTATCATAAAAGTCACGTGCCTTCAAAAAGAAACCCAATACTTATAATCGTATCACCGATAAAATTAATATGCGAAGGTCAAAGCATCATCGTGATTTTTTTTTTCCCAAAGTTCAATTATCTTTTTTTAACGGATTTTGATGATTAGATACAGTTTAATCCCGTGAAATATCGGTAGAGAGCAAAGAACGGAAGATGGCAGCATGCATGTTCTCTTTTTACTATCGGCGCCGACTATGTTACAAGATTGACATAAAAATTTTAGTTTTAATATCAATAAGATAACATTATGGTGTGGTTTGCCGTCTGGGGCGCTGGAACAATGGAGGAATTATAAGCATTCCAGCGGTATCTATTTTGACAGAAACTTAAATAGAAGTAATAATCTCCTCATTTAAACAGACAAGACAAACTGGGAATCAATCGCCGCCAACAATGGGCGCGAATTACCGCACTCGTGCGCCACTGTCCACAGACAATGACAAAGTTGACTCCCGTCGGGATCGGTATTCATGAAAGACCCAAGGGATCAACCCATCTCCATTATATTGCGTTTACCTTACCACTAAGGTTGATACTCGAGTATTGTTCGAGCATTGTTGTTCATCTGAAGACGTTTTAAGACATTTAATATCTTAACTTAAGAACGCAGGACATCTTCCTAAGTTGTGTATCTTAAGAAGGAAATTGCATTCCCACTGGCTAGAAATTAATACTCCTATTGGACCGCCTAAGCCTTTTAACCCGTTTTAGAAGCAAGAACCGCTTTATCAAATATCACAACATTTAGTAATGGGTCATAATTGTTGCAAGAAATTAATATTGCAACACATGTACAAGTAAGGAACGGACAATCATGTTGTCTTGGCAAAGCAGCAATGCTGAAGCATAATAAACACTGGTACTGCATTTCGATTTCATGAGAGAACTCAGTCCAATATACAGATTACACCGAAATAAATTCTGATGTTCCTTTAGATGTATCTTATTTTACCATGAAAAAAACCCTCAAAAGAGGTTCCTACTTGGCGTCATCCGTCCAGCTTCATTGCAGGGAGACCAGAAAACCCAGTCAAGGAAATGCATCCAAGAATCGGGTATACAGACAGTAATTTTGCAAAAGCTGTCCACTTAGGAATAAAATTGTTGAACAAAAAGTGCGCTATGTTGTTAATTTTCCAGAACATTTTGTGATGTACAATAATCACAATTGTTCCGAAAAAGCAAAATGTTTTCAAGTACATGTATATATGGGGCGATATGGAGTCCTTTGTGAGGGTATGCATGACCTTGAAAACGTAAAGACCACATTGGGCACCAGACAGAACTTGTTGCAGTCTTGGACAATCAAAACGCCATTTTTTGCCGAGTCTTGTCGCAATGATAAGAGTATCAGCTCCTATCAGCAGGCCAGGCCGGGAGACATGACAAATTTCGTCTGTCGCCCGAACAGAAAACCGAATGTCACGGGGAATGGTGCTTTATGTGTGTGCTCACATTCACCAATTGACAAGATTTTGATAAAAACGGATATCAAATGACGACCATTTAGCTTCGCTGATAGTTCGCGGATGAGAAATAGTACGCTGATCATGACGGCCAATACGCTGGTCTCATTTAGACTTCTCCCATGCAATGAAAGTGTTGTGGATTGATAGGTGACTTATTGCTGGTCAGGTTGATGTTCAATACAGATAAACTACATATCTAAAGACATTTAGAAGTTATCTGCCTCTTTTATTGCCCTCTATCATTTGTTTTCCATTTTGAAATCGAATTGCAGAGATATGTATGCCAAGTTTGGTCTAGAACAGATAAGCTTTGAAAGATAGACTAGATTCATTTGGCCTTTTTTTCCCCTGAGGTTTATTTTTTGACTACTCTGTGCGAAAGATGGCAAATTTCCCATAATTGAATTAAGAATAATAATTGTCGTGTTTTTAAAAAGAAAATTCTTTGAATCATATTGAAAATTTTGCAGGCATTGTTTAATTTGTTCAGATCTGCTGACTAACCTCTGTCTAGGCCGGAAGCTTCGTACGGAAAGGGTCAATTATAATTTCTCTAACAAAAGGGGCAAAATATCGGATAAAAAGGGTTCTTTAGTCTCGCCAGGATAGGCCGGACAGTTAAAAATGTCAAAGAAGAGCGGCTGTGTACACAGAATGAAAGGCCTTGCCAACGGTAGGAAGATTCAAAGCTGCTTGTGTTTCCGAAGGCATTAGCACCAACCAGTCAAAAGATACTCCAGCAAAGAGAATCGATCTGGTTGGCTTTTTTTGGACTCCAGCTTAAAAGAAAGTGGACAAACAGTCGTAATTATGACCACATCGCAGCTCTGCTGTTCTTCACACGCTTTTGTGGTGATGTTTATTAATATTTGTACAACCCCTACCGCGGGATGAGGGCTCTTTAAACGATATTCAATCTTACTGAATATTCTCCCACTCTTTGAGGGTCTTGTCTTACAGATAATAAAGCTTTGTCGAGTTTCACAGTTTGTGTTTCGTTGTTTTGATTGGGACAAATTGTAATAAAACACTAGAAGGTCTACTCGTGTTCATTCAACAGTAAATGTTAAGCAAACTTTCCAAATAGCCCATCTCCAAATTCACTGGACAATTGAACATTAATTGCTATTTTAAATGGCTTTAGTATTCTTTTAAGGGTTTTGCGCAAAATTTTAATGCATTTCTGAATGATGAGTCAGTGAAGATGAAGTCCTTTTAGTGTCATTACAATTCTTTAGGTAAACATGTTCCGGTTTGAACATTAACCCGGGGGAAATGATTTATTTAATAAGACAAGATTCAACACATCATATTTAATCTTCCCTAAGAAAACAGACAATAAACAAACGAAATTGAGTCGCTTATTTAAAAGACCGAATGGATAATCAATTCGATTTCAAAACATCATTTGAAAACTGTGTCTTACTGAATTTTCAATTGCCCCAGATATGGATTTCTGGGATAGGGTGGAGGATGGAGGGGGGGGGGGGGTCAAGGTTTGACAAGAAGCCATCAATGCCCCCTCAATTTGTTGTGCGGTTGAGTGACCATTTCACGATGAACTTGAACACGAAAGTTTGCATCAATTTATAACATGTCTGTTAATGGGTTAAATAAATGCAACCATTATTTTTTTTAATCTGAAACTAAATAAAACAAAATACCAACTTGTACATAGATACGTTTAGATATTTATCAAACCAATGGAAACCTAGATAACCACACACACCGCGTGAGTTTTACACGTACTTAAACGTTAATCATAGTAATGTATATATCAGAGGGACCTCAAAACCTCACTCGCCTCCCTCTACCAAAATCAACATTATTATGCTGAAATGTACAAACAGTACATTACCAACAGCTATTTGACACACTTCTATTAGCTATAAACTTAATGAACATGTATCTTGCAAAATTGTCATACTAATTGTTTACTCTCAGTGAGCACTGAAGAATACAAATTCCTAGTGCTATAAAAATTAATATCGGAACTGTTTAACAAAAAAGTTATGATATTTGTTTCCATATTGCCTCTAATTCCGAAACATGATTACACCCCTATACGCAGCAACAATTATATATGGCTAGAGTTTCTAAAGAATATCCACGAATATAGTACTTGAGTATTTTACCATCAAAACTTCGAAAAATACTTGTTAAAGTTCGAACGTCAAATCACCGACTTCCTGTGGAAACTGGTAGATGGTTAGGCATTCCTCTGAATGAAAGATGCTGTACCTTATGTAATCAAATAGCCAATGAAATACATTTTATATTAGAATGTAATGCTCTTTCATGTATCAGACAAAAATACTTGGAACCTAGAATTTGTGAAAGACCAAACACCTTTAAATATTGTGAATTATTGTCTACTTTAAAACTTAAAAAACTCAAAAAACTGTTTATTTATACATGAAATTTTTGAATCAGTCTGTCCTCTTGAACCTTTGTACTTCTTTCTCATTTTTTTCCCTCTAATTTGTACTATACATGTACCTCTGACTCTATATATCTACATTTGTAAATATATGTATATATGTACCTCATGTATCGTCACGTTGACGGTTTGAGTGAAATAAATTGAATTGATTGAGCACACATAACAGACAGACGGACAAGCCGCCAGGAACAACAATGTCGTGATACATAATTCGTATCCACCATGACCATCCAATAAAATTTTGCTTAACAGTATTTTGAAAATTTGGTACTTTTGAATTCGTTCACCCTGATTTACCTCATTCTAAGACCAATGTAATCTTCTTTATCTGTTGGTTCTGTCGTTGGTTCGTTGTTTTAAGTTGATGACTTGTATATTTATATAAAGGCTTACCCTTCTTCCATTCTTGACACTTTTTAAGGTGCAGTGCTATTAATTAGGAGACAGAGAGTTTTCAAAAGCCTACCCCGGTCGTTCACATGACGTATTCTGATGTATTTACATCCCCCTTGTTCTATGGAACAATATTAATAAACAATTAATAACCTACTGTTTTCTTTTCTTTTCGAGGATAAAGACTTGCAGGAGGGGACGGTCTCTACTCGGCTCATCCCTGCCTCGCTCGATCGACTGGCACCGAAAGCAAAAACAATTAGGAACAGTTTGTTTGACACATCGGAAATCATTGTACAGCGCTGAATGCGATCAACACAATATCAATTTGACAATAGACAAGAGTATTTTAATTGAAATTCAATTTGAATACATCCCTGTATGACCACTCTCTCGCTCGATTTATGACAGTTTTTTGTCTGTGAACCGTCCACCTGGTTAAATACTGGTGTTTTCAGTAGAGATACTAGGGCATCTACTTAAATAGAAAATTACAAATTATTTATCTATACTAAAATGGACGGGTCAATACTAAGACTATGGAGAGGAGGAGATGTGAACAATAGGCGGTGTCACCACGGACGCTGGGGGACAGCGATTGCGTCATAATCACCCAGATCTCAGCTGAGTCATTGATGTGTTTCTTGCTGTTTCTGTCTGTCTCTGTTGCCAGAATGCCAAACCCGAACTTTTATGTGCATGTTATAATTTGAAAGAGTCTTAATCAAAAGTACATCTATACATCGTAACGTTTATATGAATCACAGCAGGTAGAGGAATTTCTAAAATGAATATGAAGAAGAAGAAAACACCCTATATATCTCGTTCATAATCAATGGGTTATGATACAGTATATAGAAATGACCATTGTTCTAAATTTTGGTTTGTCATTTTTCTCTTCACCTGAGATTGTATTGGTGATTACTTAGCTGCCTTCAAAAGGTCCCTGTGTAATTTCAAACGTGTCAAGGTATAGCAGTTCTTTTATACGAAGGGTTGGATTAACTCTATAATAACCCTTTGTTATCGGCATTACATACAATCGAATCGATCGTGTTTAATTATAAAACATATGTCCAATCTTTTCTTGCATTTAAATATTTAAGATCATGCTGATATTGTTTATGCGTCGATTTGTTTCTCGAATCGTAGATAAGCTTGTATCTTTCTAATTGGTAGTGAAACTGAAAAAAAATCATGGAAGAAAACAAAACATTTTATGTGAATAAATGTATATTAAAACCACACATTAAGAGGGCTGGATGATATTGGCCATTTATAAACTATATCGATCTCCTCAGGAAGAAAAGCTCTGTATAAAGATGTAGGAAAGTGTTCAAATTTCAAGGCTGAAATCTATGACATTTTGCTTTACTTAATTCTAGTAATACTGAGTAGTTTAAAGCTTAAAAATCATAATTATCAACAAATTGAAGGTAGATATGATAGCTATTCTGTTGACCACCCAACCTCATTAAGTGAATACGGTCAAATCCTTACACCGAAAAAAAAATCTCATCTGAATGCTCAGTTCTCACAGCTTCGTAATTTACCAGCACTCAGAACGTGGGAGCATCGTGCGACATTACATGTTATGATTGTGTGGTGTCAGGAAGTACACGTTGATTCTGGGTGTTAATTACAACTTTCAACCGTTCAATAGCTTAAGAAGTGCTTATCAATATTGTGTTTTACAGTGTACAAAATTTGGTGTTAGAATGTACAATAGTGTTTAAGAAAGACCCGTACTTTACTAATGTGTTATACATGTACATATATTGTCAATGTGTAACGTGTATTAAACAGATAAATGTACAATTTTGTGGTACAAAGTGTACAATGCTGTGTTATATCTGTATTAAATAACCTATTGTACAGTATGGTACTATGCTATATATGTACCATGATATGCTATAATGTGTATAATAACGTGTTATATACTGTACAATGACGTGTTATATAATGTACAATGACGTGTTATATACTGTACAATAACGTGTTACATATGTTACATAGTGTACAGTAGTGTTACACAATGTACAATAGCGTGTTATACTGTGTACATGAGTGCGTTACTCAGTGTACAAAAGTGTGATATGGTGCTCTGTTATGCAGTGAACTTTAATATATATTTATATAAATTGACTATAATTGTCTTTATAAAAAAAATATGAGGATACATCAACCCGGGATCAAATTAAACAAAAAGAAAATCGAATCAGTTTCATCAATGACAACAGAAAGTTCAATTTGCTCGTGCATAAATGACTAATCGACTATCCGTTTATACTAATATCCAGTGGTTACACCACTGCATACAATAGTGCATTACAAAGTGTACACTTCTGTGTTACACATTGTTCAATAGTGTATTACATGTAAAAAGTGAACAATTTTGTATAATAGAGTGTACAATTCTGTGTGACACAGTGTACAATACTGTGTTACACAATATTAAATGCTGTGTTACACAATGTACAATTCTGTGTTACACAGTGTAAGATACTGCATTATAAATTGTTCAGTTCTCATTACATAGTGTACAATAGTGTAATACATGTACACATTATACCATTCTATGTAACACAGTGTGCAATTCTGTATTATAAAATTCTGTATCACACATGATACATGTTCAGTGTACAATACAGTATTACACAGTGTACACTTCGTACACTTCTATAACACACAGTCTAGAGTTGTGTATTGCATGTACATAGTATACAGTTCTATGTTACACAGTGTGAAATTCTGTGTTATACACTGTATAATTCTGTATCACACAGTGTACAATGCTTTGATACAAAGTTTACAATGATGTATTAAAATTGGTCAATTTTTTATTACACATTGTACAATAGTGTATTACACAGTGCACGATTTTGCGCTTCACAGTGCACAATGCTACATTACACATTGTACAATGCTTTATTACACAGTGTACAATACTGTGCTACAAAGTGTACAATGTTGTGTTACATAATGTACAATGCTGTGTTACACTGTGTAAAATGCTGTATAACACATTGTACATTGTTGTATTACACATTGTACAATCGTGTATAACACAATATCAAATACTGTGTTACACATTCTAAAAATCTATATTATACTTTGTACAATTCTGTATACACATGGTGTACAAAACAGTGTTAAACGTTGTACATTTCTGTGTTACACTGTGTACAAATGCTGTGTTGCACAGAACATAAAACTCTTTTATATAATGTACAAATCTCTATTATACATCGTACAATGCTGTATTACACAGTGTACACTACTGTGTAACACAATGTACAATGCTGGTTATATTACACAGTGTACACTACTGTGTAACACATTGTACAATGCTGGTTACATAATGCTGTATTACACAGTTATGAATATTTTTTTTTATTCAATGTGCAGCAGTGTATTATTTAAGAAATGAACTCAATGTCTTACAATGTATTAATCGTCAGCGAGTGTTACAAATTTTAGAGGGTTGATTTGTTAACATAGACACCCCTCGACAACCATTGTCA
Organism: Magallana ariakensis; assembly: GCA_020458035.1. Classification (NCBI taxonomy): domain Eukaryota; kingdom Metazoa; phylum Mollusca; class Bivalvia; order Ostreida; family Ostreidae; genus Magallana; species Magallana ariakensis. Next base: position 9,246,034 of record CM035814.1, read on the forward strand.
TTAACCTCCGCTTCGCGTCGGTTGACAATGGTTTTCTCGGGGTATCAATTTCAACTGTTACCCTCCCAAACAGGCACTATTTATGTAATAGCATGTTGTAAAATCGTTACTTTTATTTGTTTTATATGGTGCGTTTCTATGGTGATATACTTAAAACATATCCAAATAATAAAAGCATAATAATATGCTGAAGTTTTTTTTAACATATATTTATTTTGTTAAGAGTATATTAGGAAATATATATTGTGCAAATGATGTTTCCAGTGTAACATACAAAATTCCTGCTTTTACGTGTATTTTACTTTTGCTTACTTTTGAATAATTTTTAAAATCAACGGTAATAATGCGTTTTAGTGAGTTTTCAGCTCAGCATCAAAAGGGCACATGCAAAAATTGTCAGTCATGAAATTTGGTGATGAAGTGGTGTTTATGTTTTAAAAAATGTTTCTTTTTATTTCACTATAGTTGAAGCCAATAAGATCGATGGGCTACGGTATATCTAGTATGTAGTAATAAATGCATATTTCGCCGATTATATATATCGTATTTTGATTTTTGGTTCTGCGTGGATGTGCAAATACATGTATAAACTTTCATATATATGTATTTATGTAACGTACTTGAAGTTCCAAATTTTTAAAATAGTCATATATATTGATTCTGTCGATGGTCTACATGTAACAATAGATTGCTGAAAGTGGATGAGTTATGTAGGCGTTCGTGTACCTCTTCTGGCGTTGCAAAACTCTGTATCAATATAAAATTCAGAAAATGAACGGAAATACTTCACTCTCCCTTATAGGATAACCATTTTCTTCCAATTCAAAGTGGGGTTGACCTAAAAAAGATTCGCTGCGTCTTAAAATTAGAATTCGCATTTGAACCTAAAACAAACTCCATTCGCTGTACACATGAACACTGCATGGATTCTTAATGTTATGTACAATTTTTTCACACAAAGTTTCTTGTCACCAGACAAGTTTTATCAGTAGAATTTCCCAATTGCTGTTGCATGTATTTCAGATGCAGCAAATCGCTGTGTATTTTCGGCTCCATCTCGGGGTAAAACATATCTTAATCTCCCTTCCAGTGATAATTTTTTTTTATAGGTGTGTCACCCATCATCTTCGCTAGCCAAGGGTTTACGATCCACTGTTGTAGAGGAGCAGAGTGGATCGTAAACCCTTGGCTAGCGAAGATGGTCACCCATGTGTTTGCACTTTTATTTTGTCAATATATAAAAAAGTAATAATTGCACTGAATTGAATTTGTTTGTTTGAGAGAGAGAGAGAGAGAGAGAGAGAGAGAGAGAGAGAGAGAGAGAGAGAGAGAAGAGAGAGGGATTTCATAAGTTTCATTTCAGCTACGAATTCGAATTTTGAGTGGGTTTTTTTTTAAAGAGAGAGAGAAGAGAGAGGGAGAGAGAAAGACATTTCATAAGTTTTATTTCAGTTGCGAATTCAAATTTTGAGTGGGTTTTTTTTTTTGGTTGGGGGGGGGGTTGAGACATGACGAAACCAGTCTGAGGTTCTAATTAAATTAAGCAAAATATCGAAATATGTGTCTTGTATTGAAGAGTTCTTGTATTACTATTACAACTCAGTGATAGTATGTATTAATTGTTTTAGGGTTATAGAAATTATCATTACATGCTGTTTCTTGAATCATAAAAATATTATAAACGCTGAATCAAATCGTGCTTTGATTAAAAAAAAAACAAGGGGAAAAACGCATGCAATTATTTATACGTAGAATTTGCAGGACTTGCTCAATTTCGGCGTTATAAGAGAGATAACTCAAGTACACAGCCACGTCATTTGCTATCAGTTGCCTACAAGAGTTAGTTACCTTTCAAGCATATGTGTTTTTTTTATTAATTTTAAATAATTTTTTTTTATAGATTTTATTAGCTCATCATATGGTACATAACAATAATATTAAACAATGTACAATATAAGGCATTTGGTCACACGTCACCCTTGTAATTTGTATTATATAATGAAGATCATTGCATACCCAACAAACAAACAGAAAATTTTAAATAATTGCTATCTTGAAATTATGCAAGCATTGTGAACAAAGATATAGCTTATAGATCCCAGGTCATGTATACTCGAAGGTCTGTATCAGGCATTCGATCACTGGACTTTTAAAAAATGATTTTTGAAATTATAAGCAATGAAAATTTGTTTGATATGACAGGGATTCTATACGAAGATCTGTTTTAGTCGATTTTTTCGCATTTGTCTACGTGTTTGTTGTGTGATCATGAATGTTTTTGTTTTAAGGTGGAAGGCTATATCACAACATATATCACAACATGTCTGACATCCGTTCGAAACGCCATTTTGTTCTGGATTGGTAACATTATGCCGTGGTACAAAATAGCTACACACCGTTTAGTTGAACTCTTCTAACGAGGGATATGAGATAGGAAATCACCAAAACGCTTATATGTCATTTTTCTTCCTGTTCGAAGCTTTTAACTAATATTAATTATCAGCTGTTTTGTACGGAAAACGTTGAATCTAAATAATATACTGTTTTTTTATTTATTGTAAATTTTAAATTCATCGGGGAAGCGTAAATGCATACAGTATGGTAACTAGCTGTCAATGTTTCCATATTGTAAATACTGCACTTAACTAAAAGAAACTATCACTGGATTTTTTGTTTTCTAAGGAATGTTTTGGGAATTTAAAACAAACAAAAATATTAAATGAAATGTGCCGATTCAAAAGGTGTGTTTGGGGTTGTACAGATGTCATCCATCAGAATTGAGCATTGAATATTTATATCATAGGTATACACTATTATAAGTATTAATTAAGCCGAGGAGTATTTTCCTTCTATACCTTAAGAAAATCAATAACAGTTCATAAAGATCTAAACTGAAAATCACAAATCTATGAAAACGTTCGCACGTGTGAATACACGTTTAACTTTTAAACACTGCTTTCAAATTCATTGTTTTCTTAATTAAATGTTACCATTATTTATGTAGCTACAAGCAATAGTACGAATGCATAAAAAGGTGACATTATTTACACTTCATTTATTTTTAAAATCAAAGTCTACAATTTTTCCCCCCAGTATTCTGATTTCGATATCATTATAAAAACAATTTTAAAAAGTTTTACTGGTCATAAGATATAATTATCAATATTTTCAGAATGGAGAAATAACTCTGTTTACAAACGATTTTTCGTCCACACTCACGAAAATTACTAGTATCATAGTTAATATCTGATAGTTTTATTAAAAACTGTGTGCCCAATTTTTTGCGCCAAGTCCTTCAAAAATTTCCTCTAGTAGGATGTGCTGAAGTATTGTGTAGATGCTTTTAGTTGAAAAAATCGCTCGGGGCGTAAACATCATTCGTCTTACGTTCTCACTATAACGTTTTGCAGCGGGATTGAAATCGTGGTCTTAATCGTAGAGTAATCGTAGTTATCGATCAAATCTCACCATCTTGAGGTATGTCTTGGAAATCGTGTTAATCGTCAATCTGATTAAGATTAGATCCTCGATCCGCGCCTTGATTTTCTATTGTCACGAGGATCTCCTTGTGTTGCGACAATAGAAAAAACAAGGAGCGAATCGAGGATCAGATTTTAATCAGATTGGTTAATCATATAACATTTTTTGACTGAAACAAATTCTACGATCAACACGATTAATTTTCAATCGTAATTTTTCATTATCATCGTATCAGACCACACTGCATCGTTACTAAGCGCAGCACGTCGCTTTAATCGTGTCCCTCTTGTCGTACATGTTAATCGGGATCATTCTTGGGGAAGACGCACCTCGCTGAGCTGCGTTAAGTTGCGATGTGTCAATATGGTCGGTCGGGAAAAAGAGATATATTGTCGGGTCGAATCGTAGCTCAAATTGTGATCATCTTCCATTTTGATCGTTAATAGAATCGCCATAATTATCATTCCCCATCGCAACAAAGCACATCTTTTCGTGATGAATGTATCGTAACAAATGTATCGTAGCGTATATGCACGTACACAAACGTCCCAAATTGGGAACGCGTGTCGTGATGTTCAGATCACTCATTCACTGTTAATTCTCTTTACCTTAATTATGGGGAATTTTTTTCATAATCAGTATTTCATACATAAGATGCACTTGCATATCTCGCAAGATTTTCATCAAAACCCGCCCACAGACCACACCTGTAAATGCACCTACGACCAGCTGTGACTAACGCTATAAACAATACTATATAGAACTAAATATGGCCATTTACAGAGGGCTCTGGGTTTGAACTTCAGAATTTTAGATATAGGTGGGAATCTTTTTCGGAATTCTGTGACTTAGCCTTGAACTGATAAAGTACAGTGTAATTAATTGCATGGATAGTACTTAATACATGTAAATAGAATGGCATTTTAAAAGTGGTAATTGAAATGACATTTTAAATGAAAGAAGTGAATTTAAATTGCATAGGAAAGGCAAGTCGAGGTTTTCTGTGGTTATGCATATTTTTAGCACTTATCAAATATCTATTATAGATATTAGGTACATATATACAATATTATATATACCTATTTACTGGCTATGAGAACGACAGCAAGTTTATTGTCCCCCGAGACAGCAACTATTTCAGAGACAATAAACTTGCTATCGTCCGAATAGTCAGTAAATATGTATTTTATTATACCGAAGAAAACTGTATCGAACTGTAAATGTAATCGAATGCCACCGGTGAATAGCTTCGATGACTATTCACCATGGGCACCTTTATAGAGCGATCATTACGATCAAATCTATCGTATTTATCTAAAGCTATTTTGATTCAATCACGTGACCGACCGTAACGATCTCCCTCTGTCAATACGGTTAGATAGAATAGTATGTTTATTCGTTGTAATTTTACATAGAAAATATTCATAGAGGTATAATAAACATGTATGTAGCGTAATGATACAGGGAGATTTGTTTATCATCAAGACAATCTGTATCGCCGACAAAGGTATAATAAAATACCTATTTACTGACTATTTGGACGATAGCAAGTTTATAATCCCCCTCAACAGCAACTATTTCCCTCGGCTTCGTCTCGTGAAATTGTTGCTGTCTCGGGGGACAATAAACTTGCTATCGTCCTCATGTAGCGTAATGTTAGGGTCGGTCACGTGATAAAATCAAAATAGCTATAGATAAATACGATAGATTTGATCACGTATGCCGAACGTAATGATCGCTCTTTAAAGGTCAAAATGATTTCTTATTACCTATATTAAAAGGGAATGGTCTCGATTTTCGACAAAATTTATTTTTCCGTTTTTAGCTCACCTTAAGCCTTAGTCACAACTGATCGTATGTGCTTCTACGAGTGGTCTACGGGCGGATTTTAATAAAAATCTTGCGAGACACGCAAGTGCATCTTACGATTTTGGAAGGACGTACGCTTCCCGTAAGCACGCACGGTGGCTGTTGGACATGCACAACAATCACCACGGTTCCTTGCGAGATCTGAAAACGTACGTTGCGCTTGCGCTTCACTCATGGAACCCGTATAATACCGTACGATGTGACTTGCACGAATGGCGTAAGGGGATCTTACTTGTCCCTTGCGTTACACGTACGTTAACTGCAAGTCGCATGTGCTCACCATCAACATATTAATTAAACGTACGGTATACGTACGTCATACCTACGTCATGCGTACACCAACTGCTCGTAGTGCGTGCGAATCGCCCATAAACAAGATAGATATAAAAAATGTTTCTTAAAAAAAATCCCCATAATGATAAGAGAATCGACAGTTTTACCATTCATCAAAATCCAATCAAAGCTTCTATTAACCCCCCTCTAAAAACAAAAGCCAAACAAACGAAATTAATAGGTTCTTTTTGAGAAAAACTGAAAAAGGTGGAAGATCTAAGAAGAAAAACAGGACAAGAATGAACTAGATATTGAAGTAGATTGTAGAGAAAAGGCAAAAGATTTCCAAATCACTTTGACTTGCAAGCCTGCTAAGAGAGAATCATATACATTTTCGGAGTAAGGAGAAGACAAATGATATTAACGCACAGAAGGATATTTTTTAACTAGAACCATCTTCACAAAACTCCAACACATCCTACTTGAGGAAGTGCTAGAAGGACTTGGCGCAAAAACTGGGCACACAGTTTTTAATGAAACTCTCAGATAACTATAATGCTAGTAATTTTCGTGAGCATGATAATTATGTTTGTTTACAGATACTTTCTCCATTTTAAAAATATCATCTCTTATGACCATTAAAACTTTTTCAAAATTGTTTTCATAATGATATTAAAATCAGAATACCAGAAAATAATTTTTAGGCTTTGATTTTAAAATTGATTGAAGTGTAAATGGTGTCTCTCTTTTAATATTAACATTTGTAAAAGCAAAGTACACTGTAATTCGTTGTGGATTTTTACTTTCTATTAAAAGTTTCGTCAAAGTTTTTTGAAGATATTGTAAAGTTCGAGAAATAATTAACAAGAATGCGACAGCATTCAAAGATATAACATTGGCCAGTTTGTTCAAATCATGACCCCCGGGAGTAGAGTGGGCCCATAATTGGTGGTCAAATTTTTACATAGGAGTATAAAGAGAAATTTTTTCTTTTCAAAACTTATTGGCCAGAAAAGATAAAACTTGCGTGGAAGCATCCTAATTAAGGTAGTGTAGATTCAAGTTTGCTCAAATTATGATCCCCGGTGGGTAGAGTGGGGCCACAGTGGAACATGGTAATTTTTACATAGGAAATAAATTTAATCATTCCCCAAAACTTAAATGTTATAATTGTGCTATCATCTTGTAATTTGTTGATTCTTGTTTGTTAAGACGTCGGTCCCTGGACAATTCTTGGGCCACACAAGGGGTACAAATTTTGATGTAGGCTTTTATGTGTATGAACAATTGGTTAAGATCTTATTGAGAATTTAACTGCAATGCTTGATATGTGGCATGACTATGAAATTACCCAGTTATAAAAGGGCTCAATGTTTAACATAAGAATATCTGGAGAAAATTTTGAAAATCTGTTTATACAAGATATATTTTACTACATTTTCCTGATATATTTTATGTGACTCCTTAAAGCCGATTTCATTATGGCTTTCGTTGCTCGGGTGAGCGATTTGACCCATGGGCCTCTTGTTTAACGTTTACACTGCGTCAATGCAATACTGGTAAGGCATTGCTTATAGCCATCCATTGCAATATTTTGGCCACTTGCACACCTGTATCTCAGGTTACCTTGATTTAACAGGTAATATGAGGATCAGGTAACCCTGTCTTGAACCTGGCTTAAACTGTACTCAATTATGAAGTAGTTGGGTTGCAAACCTGTGACTCAAGTCCATCTAACCTGATTACGGTTTAAGCTTTAAATTTCTCTTTCATTGAAAACAATGGCAACAAGACAGAAATCAGCAAATTTTTCTGAACTAGAGAAAGAAATTTTGTTAGAACTTAGTCATGCTAGAAAGGATATCATAGAAAACAAGCAAAATGATGGCAGAATGGTTAGTTAGAACACATATTGGACAAATATTGAGAAAGAATTTAAGGTGGTATGGGACACCTCCATATTGTAACGTACTTTCGATAAACAATAAAATCAAGTACAATTTTATAACACAACATCCCCACTCCCCGAAATTGTTACCTAACAGCGTAGAGCAATGGGTTATAGCATTAACTACGAAATATGTAAGTCGTGAGTTCGAATCCCGTCAGACTTTTATAATTTTCAACTTTCCAAAAAATTTTAAACATTTTTGGCCAAATATTGTAAAATTTGAAAATTTTAAAACGATGAAAATATTTTGATTATAATGTACTTTTATCTATATTAATACCGACAGGTGTCCCTTACCACCTTAATTCAAGACATGGCGTGAATAAGAGTACCATAACCCTGTTGACATCTGTATGGAAAAATCTAAAAGCCAGAACAAAGTCTGTTGTTGCTAAGGAGAGGAGAGAGAAGAAGACAGGCGGAGGACCAACTAAGAAAAGTTTGGATACAATTACCAGCAAAATTTCGGAAATGCTTCCGCAGCATTTATAGCTTGCAAAATCAGTACGACGATGATGCATTTACATGGTAAATTTCTTATATTTAAACATTTGCATGTAGTTAATATCACAATCTCAATATTTTCGCAAATGTTTATAAAAATAAAAGTGTTTTAAAACATGTTAAAATAGAATTTAACGATTATACAGTGTTTTTAATTCCTTGCGTTTCTTGAGTAATTTACGGTGTGCATGCTTTATTGTTTTTAATTTGACAAAACAATTATATCAATATTATAATATCATTTACTTACTCATAATAATAACAATAAATGCTTCTGTTCACAGACATTGACCACCATCACAATTCAGGAGAAAGCGCCGAGAATGTCAGAAGAGTCCGCTAAACAGCCGCAAACAGCATCCAGAGTTCCTGGTACCAAACGAAAAACTGCTGGCCCATGACGTCAAGACCAAGTCACGGATAGGCTCCTGGAAATGGCCGAAATAGAACATAGTAGGAAGATGGCAATCCTCCAGTTGAAAGAAGACATTTTAAAATTAAAGAAACAGAAACTAGAGAATGAAATAAAATTAAGTGTCACGTGATTTGCCTGTACCTCAACCCAGTATATGTGGGGGACCCCTGGGTACATATTCAAACAACAACAGTGGATATTTCTTTCATGCAGCCATATGCACGATGATTATTATTTTGCATTTAAACAAATATAAAGCGTACCTTAAAGATATGAGATTAAAACAAAATCAATTTACAATTAATTAAACTTACTTGTTTCTTTTTTTTACTGAAAATGTCGTATTAAAACAGCTCTCAAAGCCGTCCTCCTTGGTTTGCATGGAAGTACCGGAACCGGAACTGCAATATCTCCTTCATAGTCATCATCTGGTACCGGGGTGGCAGCTTTCCTGGCAATATTGTACATTACTGCACAAGTAATAATGATGTGCAAGGTTGAGGAAATGTTGAATCTTAATTGGTTACGAAGACAAGGAAAGCGTCTTTTCCAAATGCCAAATCCGTTTTCAATTTTAACTCTACCGTTACTCAACGCAAAATGAAAGCGCCTCTCCTGTGGTGTCCGGCAAGTAAGAAGGAGTGTTATTAAATAAGGTCTGAGAGGGTATCCATTGTCTCCAATCAAAATCCCAGGAAAATTTCTTCTTTCGAAACGAGCACAGACACTACTATTCTCGACAAGAGGCCCATGGGCCACATCGCTCACCTGAGCAACAATAGACATAATAAAATCAGCTTTATGGAGTCATATACAAAATATCTGAACAATGTCGTATAATAGATCCTGTATAAAAAAAAATTCCCCTGCATAT
>CM035814.1:9260399-9392899 GCA_020458035.1 Magallana ariakensis
ACGCCATTGCGTTGCTAAATGACGTCACAAATTAACGTAACAGTCATTTATGACGTTATACGTTATGACGTTGTGAACTTTGGAAAATGAACATTTACTTTGTTTAATTTATAAAGGCATACATGTAGAAATCCCATATTATCGTGAAAGAAACTCTAGATTTGTGAAATTTAAAAACTCAGTGTTTTCTTTATTATTCATAATTATGTCATTTAAACCGCAAGGATTGTTTCAAATATTGGGCAGCTCGATGTTTTAATAAAACGTCAGAATATTATAGCATTGAATCATGATTTTTTGAAGTATACACTCTCATAACTGCAGCGGTGTGTGCATACAAATTTTCATAACGCGCTAACGCGCGTTACTCAATTTGTATGCACACACCACTGCAGTTATGAGAGTGTATACTTCAAAAAATCATGATTTAATGCTTATATTTACATTTTTTAACTTCTTGCCTTGTCTGCAAATGTGATTCATACCTTATAATTTCTATCTTATCCTAAGGAAGATAATGGAAGAGCCACAGTAACAGCCACAAGCGTGAACTTTGATTTTCGCTTGTGACGTTGCAGTTTACAGCGTTCAACGTTTGTGACGTCATAATAAAACTTGTCATTTTTTAACCTTTGACTACTTGTTGCATTTAGAGGCATTTGAAGATCACAGAATTTAATGGAAAAACACAGTAGAATGTAAATATTATAGCATTGAATCATGATTTTTTGAAGTATACACTCTCATAACTGCAGCGGTGTGTGCATACAAATTGATTAACGCGCGTTAAATGGCATGAATTCCATCTCCGTCCTTTAATAGGTCCATGCGCGGATCCAGAATTTTTTTCCAGGGGAGGGGGGTTCGAATGATAATTTGGTTTTCCAGGGGGAGGGGGGGGGGGTTCCGAGGCATATTTGCGATAATTTTACTATGTAAATTTAATGAATTTTCATTTTCGCATGAGGTCCTGGAATATTCGCAAATGCTACTTTTTACATAGTCATCCACATCTTCTATTGCTATTGTACAACAGCCATTGTTCAAGTTTTTTGTGGTCTGGCTGACAACGCACTAGAAACACCGTGGAAGCGCGGTATAAACGCTAATGAACGCAGAAGAAACGTCAAGAGAACGCGTAGTCCGAAATATCTGACGTTTTCCTGGCTTTTTTAACGATTTTGATATTTTACATGCCAGGAAAACGTCAGAACCGGCGCTATTACGAAAACTGGAAATTCGCCGCCTCCAACTGGAGGCGGCATTCTCGGCTCGATTTTAAATATTTACGAGTTGAATCAAATGTTACACCCACAACTTATTAATAAAACGATATTTTTACTGCTCATTAATATCGCTTTTATGAATCCCTTCATCCCATAAACAAGCTGTTAAACACATTCTATCTAATGGTTGAGATTGGGGGGGGGGGGGGTTTGGTTCCGAGGCCTACACTGTAATTTTAGTAATATATTACTATAATTTGAATTTTCCGGGGGGTCGATATACATGTACATACAAACATTAATTAAATTATTTTCTTAATAATGAATATTTCCTGCAGTGCGTTCAGAGATTTCACCGCTTCACAAACTAGTATTTGACAAAACGTGTCACGTACAGGAGCCCTGTTTCGACCCAACTTTGAACACATTAACTAATTAATTTCTTTTTGACGAATGGCGGGAAAGTTATTCGTGCAAAATGGAAACTTGACGAGGAAACGTGTTTCTAAAGGTTCAATGAGATGAATTCATCGTTGTCTCAGTAATTTTAAAAACTTCAAACAAGTGAGTTTTATTCATTTACAGTCATCAGAGATAAATGTACAATCAATCATGTACAATTACAAAATCAAACGTTATATCATGGACAGTGATGGTATATCATGACCTGATGACATGACTCTGTAGACATGATAGATTTGTACTGTCAGTGATTGACAGGACAGGATAAATAACCCGTAATGTACCCTAACTTTTTTGTTGAATTTGTATTTATACATATAACGTTAGCAGTTTTAATTTGATAAACAGATCTATATTTACACTTTTCCCTTACATGTATATAACAATGTTTGCGCAATACGGTATTATTCATGCATAATATCAGCCTGGGTCAAGAGGTCAAAATAGCGCATGAATAATCTGAGTCAGTAGTTTTTCTATGTACTCAAACTAACCTACTTTTAAACGCTAAAAGACACTTAATATCGTAATGAAAACATAATAGGCAAATAAGAAAAAAAACTGTATTTTGTTAAACGAAGTTTTATTCATTCATTTTTTTTTTTACAATTTGTAACATTAATTGGGGAGATAAATGATCATGGCTTAAGATTCATGTAAGATCATGTCTATGGATCGACATCGTAGCAAAATGTTCTTGAAAATATTGCAATTTGTCAAAGTAGTAAAAATCAGTTATAGTTCATTTCTGACTTGTATAACAAGTAGGGCTGTCACGGGTACCCGAAAAAACCGAGAACCGCGGAACAATTTGTTCGGTTCGGTTTCGGTTCTGTTTTTCCGGATTTCGGTTCGGTTCCGATTTGTGTAACAGAATCCGTATTCTATGAAAAATGGCGTCGAAATTGAAAGGCTCAGTAGTGTGGACTTGTTGTTTTTAATAAACATTGTCATGTATACAACTGGTCATGTATACCGATTATTATTCACTCATCCTAAATAAAAGTATCACGCGATTTACCTGTGTATTAAAGTAGAAATACTAGTTCAATAAACAAAGATGGCGGCTTACGATTCGGACATCGAACATGTTTCAATATTTGTTAATAGAAATGTTTAGGGTAAGAATTTCCTAGATTAAATAATAGTGAAATTGAATTAGGAAAGCCAGAAGTCAAATTCATGCAAAATAATGTGGGGAAATCTGCGTGGTTACAGAAAACAGAACACACGGTGTGCATTACTACACGAACATATCATTAGACTGTACTCGTTTCAAATCATAAATATTACTTACTTTGTTAACATATTTGATTTATCAAATCCTGTAACCATTTATTAAAATAAGCATAAAGATATATCTTAAAACGAAAATCACGTATTGAAAAATCGGCCAAAGGTAAACTTATTTATAACTATCAAGAAAGGAACTTCATAATGAAAACAGAAGTTTACAATGATTTTTTTCTAATAATCCTTTGTAGTACATAAGGCTTTAAAAATGTTCAGTAAGTTATCTGTGGTGAAATTATTCTATGAATTAATATTGTTTATTTAATTTAAAATCATCAAATGTAATTTGAATTTCTAATCAGAAAACTAGTTATTTTGTTAAAGATAGTTATGAAAGAGTGAAGAAATAGAAAAAAATAAACTTTAGAAGTTACAAAAAATGAATTTAATTTGAAAGTTGACCCGAACCGAAAAACCCGAAACCGAACCGAAAATTTTACGACCCGACCCGACCCGAAAAATTTTGGAACCGTGACAGCCCTAATAACAAGTCTAGATCAAAATTGCAAACGCAATATCACAGACCTCTCCTGTTTAGTTCATTCACGGTCAAATTTAACTCCTTCTGCTTCTCTGTTTGTTTTGGAATTTCGAAAAGGAATTGGAATAGCTTGCCTCTGTAATGTTAGTCCGAAATATCTGACGTTTTCCTGGCCTTTTAGACGATTTTGATAATTTACATGCCAGGAAGACATCAGAATGTCATTACGAAAGCTGAAAATTCACCGCCTCCAACTGGAAGCGGCATTCATGGCTGGATTTAAAATAAAAATATGTTTAAGGAGGTTGGCACCTGAAATAATAGTAATGTCAATCATCCGAAAACCACTTGTATATAAATATGGGGACCTATAATGTTCATTTATTTTATTTTTAACCCATGTCACATGCCATTTTTTGGAAATATAGGGCCCCAAACAGAAATGATAATTTTTCTGAAATTTAATTTTGCTAAAATTTGACATAGAAATTGATAATTTGAAGAAATCAAACAAATATTTATAGTTTGAACTATTATTTAGTTATGATTTTAATACAGTATGAAGTTCAAAACATGTAGTGACTATAAAATTTAAATCTAAGTCAAAGCTTAAAAATCTTGCTTTACTGGTGGCTTCAAAGGCCAGTACATAATGAACACAACAACCGATGCTACAAAATTTTGGAGTTATCAAATTATAAAGCAAATAAAAAAAATTATAGTAATGTCATCTTTCCAAAACTTTGCATACATATAGACATACATTTAATGTCTCATTTAAAAGTAAAACAAGTAGGGGTCACATCTCAAAAATTTGAGATATAGCATGAAATAAGCTATTCTAAGGCCAAAATGGAGTTAATTTTTTCTTAACTTCTATGAAATATAAGCTAAATATTCCAAAATATATCAATAGAAATATCAAAATATTGTTTAAATATGTATTTTAGAACATCATGAATATATCGTAATACACAAACTATCTAGAAGTTTGGTCCGGCCTGAAAATTAGGAAGCTAAAGTAACAGTACTCTAAAACTAGTGAGTTATGAAAATTGTTCATTTCCTTCTTGAAAACCTTCCGCCAGAAAATATAGTCCCTGACTAAACTCTGTAAAAATGTAATTTTTTAAAAAACAATTATATAAAATATAGTTTATTTGTCATTGTAAAATATGAATATACTACTAGAATTAATATGTGATGCAGAATTTTCAGACTAGAGGTGACCCAAAATGGCTACCCGAAACCTAAGGAGCGAACCTCTTTAAACTCAATAATACAGACTATAATATAATTTTACTGCACATTTTGATAATCATATTGATAAACAATAGTGTTGTTGACCTATTTTCTCGCTTTGAAAAGCGAGATTTGAAAAAGGCACAAAATCAAAACAAATCTCAACAGTTCGATAGAATGTGTTCAACAGCTTGTTTATGGGATGAAGGGACCCATAAAAGGGATATTAGTGAGCAGTAAAAATCATCATTTTATTAATTAATTGTGATTTTAATTCAACTTGTAAACATCGAGTCAGAATGCTGCCTCCAGTTGGAGGCAGCGAATTTCCACCGCAGTTTTCGTAATGGCACCAGTTCTGATGTTTTCCTGGCATGAAAAATATCAAAATCATTGAACAAGCCAGGAAAACGTCAGATATTTCGGACTAATATAACGTCCGAGGAAAATCATTTTGCTCTTGAATCTGATTCTGCGATAGATTTTCCTCTGAAAATACCTAAGCAGACTCTAACTTAGCTTTTAATCGCTTTGTTTTCAAATTTCCATTGCTCTGTGACTTCAATGGAAGTGAAACTATTCGGCAAGCTTCAATCGTTTTTTTTTTTCAATTGTACAGGTGAATTTTCGTTACTGTTTCACTTTATTGTAATAAAAAAGTGTTGTCTTATCAAAAGTAGTGTCATATTTATTATTAATATGATAATCAATACTTGCCTCATTGTTGAACTATTTTTAGCTCACCTGAGCTGAAAGCTCAAGTGAGCTATTCTGATCACATTTTGTCTGTCGTCTGTCTGTCCGTCTGTCCGTCCGTCTGTCTGTCCGTCTGTAAACTTTTCACATTTTCAACATCTTCTCAAGAACCACTGGGCCGATTTCAACCAAACTTGGCACATAGCATCCTTAGCCTAAGGGGATTCAAAGAAAATTAAGGACCATGCTCTCTTACAAGGGGAGATAATTAGGAATTAATGAAAATTTTCGAGAAATTTTCAAAAATCTTCTTCTCAAGAACCATATGGCCAGGAAAGCTGAAACTTATGTGAAATCATCCTCAGGTAGTGTAGATTCAAAGTTGTGAAAATCATGACCCCCGGGGGTAGGATGGGGCCACAATGGGGGGTCGACTTTTAACATAGGAATATATAGAGTAAATCTTTAAAAATCTTCTTCTCAAAAACCTTTAGGCCACGAAAGCTGAAACTTATGTGGAAGCATCCTCAGGTACTGTAGATTCAAAGTTGTGAAAATCATGACCCCCGGGGGTAGGGTGGGGCCACAATGGGGGGTCGACTTTTTACATAGGAATATATAGAGTAAATCTTTAAAAATCTTCTTCTCAAAAACCGTTAGGCCAGGAAAGCTGAAACTTATGTGGAAGCATCCTCAGGTAGTGTAGATTCAAAGTTGTGAAAATCATGACCCCCGTGGGTAGGGTGGGGCCATAATGGGGGATCAACTTTTTACATAGGAATATATAGAGTAAATCTTTAAAAATCTTCTTCTCTAAAACCGTTAGGCCAGGAAAGCTGAAACTTATGTGGAAGCATCCTCAGGTGGTGTAGATTCAAAGTTGTGAAAATCATGACCCCCGGGGGTAGGATGCGGCCACAATGGGGGGCTGACTTTTTACATAGGAATATATAGAGTAAATCATTAAAAATCTTCTTCTCAAGAACCATTTGGCCAGGAAAGCTGCAACTTGTGTGGAATCATTCTCAGGTAGTGTAAATTCAAAGTTGTGAAAATCATGACCCCCTGGGGTAGGGTGGGGCTACAACGGAGGGTCAATTTTAACATAGGAATATATAGAGTAAATCTTTAAAAATCTTCTTCTCAAGAACCATTTGGCCAGAAAAGCTGAAACTTATGAGGAAGCATCCTCAGGTAGTGTAGATTCAAAGTTGTGAAAATCATGACCTTTGGGGGGTAGGGTGGGGCCACATTGGGGGGTCGACTTTTAACATAGGAATATATAAAGTAAATCTTTAAAAATCTTCTCAAGAACCATTTGGCCAGGAAAGCTGCAACTTGTGTGGAAGCATCCTCAGGTAGTGTAAATTCAAAGTTGTGAAAATCATGATCCCCTGGGGTAGGGTGGGGCTACAACGGAGGGTCAATTTTAACATAGGAATATATAGAGTAAATCTTTAAAAATCTTCTTCTCAAGAACCATTTGGCCAGGAAAGCTGAAACTTGTGTGGAAGCATCCTAAGGTAGTGTCGATTCAGAGTTGTGAAAATCATGACTCCCAAGGGTAGGGTGGGGTCACAATTGTGGGGGGGGGTCAACTTTTTACATAGGAATATATAGAGTAAATCTTTAAAAATCGTCTTCTCAGAAACTAATTAGCCAGGAAAGCTAAAATTTGTGTGGAAGCATTCTCAGGTAGTGTATATTTAAAGTTGTGAAAATCATTTCCCCCAGGGGTAGAGTGGGGCCACAATTGGGGATCGAAATTCTACATAGGAATATATAGAGTAAATCTTTAAAAATCGTCTTCTCAGAAACTAATAAGCTAGGAAAGCTGAAACTTTTGTGGAAGCATCCTCAGGTAGTGTAGATTCAAAGTTGTAAAAATCATGATTCCTAGGAGGTAGAGTGGGGCCACAATAGGGGTGGAAATTTTACATAGGAATATTAAGAGAAAATCTTTAAAAATCTTCTTCTCAGAAACTAATCAGCCAGGTGATTATTTAATATTGTTTAGATTTTGGCTTCTGGATGATTCCTGGACGATTGGGTCTCACAAGGGGTTCAGAGTTTGATGAAGCTTTATATCCCATTTATAAACAATTGTTTAGGATCTTTTTGAGAGCTGCAATGCTCAACATGTGATATTACTATAAAATCATCCTGTTAGAAAAAAGACTAATGATAATAAACATAAGAATATCCAGTGGAAAAAATTTATTTTTATTTATAGGGGATCTACATGTATTATACTACATTGTCCAGATAGTTTTTATTATGACTCCATTAAGCTGATATTATCATACCTAATGTTCCTCAGGTGAGCGATGTGGCCCATGGGCCTCTTGTTTTTTTGTCATGTTAATCGAAGCAGCTTTCTAGGTCATCACAAAAAAGGAAGTATGGAGCAATGGTATCGTCATAATTTGCAACAAATGTAAATATAAGAAATAAGGTATCATTTTTGGATGTATATCGGGATATAAATACCGGTTGGTACGTGAACAAATCTTTGCGCTTTATGGGATTTGATATACATCCAAAAATGATACCTTTGTAGCAACCTCTAATGATACACTGTCCACTAATGATATAATGTTGCATTAGTGGTCAGGTTGTTGACCACTAATGATAAAATTTTATCATTAACGAACTTCCTAACCGTCCGCTAATGATATAATTTCAGATTTATATCATTAGCGGTCAAAAATCGTAACCGCTAATGATACAGAAAAAAACCTGAAATAAGTACTACTGCCATTTTTAGGTCACCTGAGTAAACTCAGGTGACCTATTGCTATCTGTTTTCGTCCGTCGTTGTGCGACGTGCGTCGTGTGTTAACAATTTACATTTTTAACTTCTTCTTAAAAACTACATGGCCAATTGTTTCCATTTTTGGTGTGAAGCATCTCTATGGTAAGAGGAATGTAAATTGTGAAATTGGTGGCTCTACCACCCCCAGGGTGCCACAAGTGGGGCCAAATGTGCAAAAAACAGCCAAATTTTCAAAAATCTTCTTCTCTACTCCCACACATGTGAGAAAAAAACTGATTGCATGGTTATGATGTCCATGAAGCCCTCTACCAAATTTATGAAATTCATGGCCCCTGGGTCAGGGGTTCAGGCTCTAGGGTGGGGCCAATATGGCCATATAGTAAAAATGAATTAAATCTTAGAAAATCTTCTTCTCTACTCCCATAGATATTTGTTAAAAACTAAATACCTGGTTATGATACCAAAATTGTGAAATTTATGGTCTCTGTGTCAGGGGTTCAGGCTCAAGGGTGGGGCCAATATGGCCATATAGTAAAAATGTATTAAATCTTAGAAAATCTTCTTCTCTACTACCATAGATATTTTTTAAAAACTAAATGCATGGATATGATGTCCATGAAGCCCTCTACCTAAATTGTGAAATTTATGGTCCCTGGGTCAGGGGTTCAGGTTCAAGGGTGGGGCCAAAATGGCCATATAGTAAAAATGTATTAAATTTAAGAAAATCTTCTTCTCTACTCCCATATATATTTGTGAAAAACTAAATGCATGGATATGATGTCCATGAAGTCTTCTACCTAAATTGTGAAATTTATGACCCCTGGGACAGGGGTTTAGGCCCTAGGGTGGGGCCATATAGTAAAACTGTATTAAATCTTTCAAAATCTTTTTCTATACTCCCGTATATATTTGTGAAAAAGTAAATGCATGGATATGATACCCCCTAAGTCAGGGTTCAGGACCTAGCATTTGGATAGCATTTGGAAAGAGTTGAAAGGGGGGTGGGGTAAACAATTAATGGAGTTATTTTCCCTTGCTTCTTCCTAATGGAGTTGTCGTCTTTAGTTTGTTCATATTTACTAATTAATCGTTGAATATAGAAAAATAATGAAGCTGTCCATCAAAGTTATTGATAAGATATTGTGAAAGCATTTGAAAAGAGTTCAGGGAAGAGGATTATAACAGTTAATGGAGTTATCTTCCCTTGCTTTTTCATAATGGAGTTATCTTCCTTGGCTTGTTCATATTTAGTAATAAATCATTAAATAGATTGTAATTATAAAGTTGTATGATCAAAATAGTTATGCAAGTAATTTTATCAATTGTTACAAAAACAGTTTTTAGCTCACCTGAGCTGAAAGCTCAAGTAAGCTATTCTGATCACATTTTGTCTGTCGTCCGTCCGTCTGTCTGTCTGTCTGTCTGTCTGTCTGTCTGTAAACTTTTCATATTTTCAACATCTTCTCAAGAACCACTGGGCCAATTTCAACCAAACTTGGCACATAGCATCCTTAGCCTAAGGGGACTCAAAGTTGTGAAAATTAAGGACCAAGCCCTCTTACAAGGGGAGATAATTAGGAATTAATGAAAATTTTTGAGAAATTTTCAAAAATCTTCTTCTCTAGAACCATTTGGCCAGGAAAGCTGAAACTTGAAACTTATGTGGAAGCATCCTCAGGTAGTGTAGATTCAAAGTTGTGAAAATCATGACCCCCGGGGGTAGGATGGGGCCATAATGGGGGGTTGACTTTTTACATAGGAATATATAGAGTAAATCTTTAAAAATCTTCTTCTCAAAAACCGTTAGGCCAGGAAAGCTGAAACTTATGTGGAAGCATCCTCAGGTAGTGTAGATTCAAAGTTGTGAAAATCATGACCCCTGGGGGTAGGGTGGGGCCAAAATGGGGGGGGTTGACTTTTTACATAGGAAATATAGAGTAAATCTTTAAAAATCTTCTTCCCAAGAACCATTTGGCCAGAAAAGCTGAAACTTATGTGGAAGCATCCTCAGGTAGTGTAGATTCAAAGTTGTGAAAATCATGACCCCTGGGGGTAGGGTGGGGCCAAAATGGGGGGGTCGACTTTTTACATAGGAATATATAGAGTAAATCTTTAAAAATCTTCTTCTCAAAAACCGTTTGGCCAGGAAAGCTGAAACTTGTGTGGAAGCATCCTCAGGTAGTGTAGATTCAAAGTTGTGAAAATCATGACCCCCGGGGGTAGAGAGGGGCCACAATGGGGGGTTGACTTTTTACATAGGAATATATAGAGTAAATCTTTAAAAATCTTCTTCTAAAAAACCATTTGGCCAGAAAAGCTGAAACTTGTGTGGAAGCATCCTCAGGTAGTGTAGATTCAAAGTTGTGAAAATCATGACCCCATGGGGTAGGGTGGGGCCAAAATGGGGGTTTCAACTTTTTACATAGGAATATATATAGAGTTAATCTTTAAAAATCTTCTTCTCAAGAATCATTTGGCCAGGAAAGCTGAATCTTATGTGGAAGCATCTTCAGGTAGTGTAGATTCAAAGTTGTGAAAATCATGACCCCCGGGGATAGGGTGGGGCCAAAAAGGGGGGGGTCGACTTTTTACATAGGAATATATAGAGTAAATCATTAAAAATCTTCTTCTCAAGAACCATTTGGCCAGAAAAGCTGAAACTTATGTGGAAGCATCCTCAGGTAGTGTAGATTCAAAGTTGTGAAAATCATGACCCCTGGGGGTAGGGTGGGGCCAAAATGGGGGGGGGGTTGACTTTTTACATAGGAAATATAGAGTAAATCTTTAAAAATCTTCTTCTAAAAAACCATTTGGCCAGAAAAACTGAAACTTATGTGGAAGCATCCTCAGGTAGTGTAGATTCAAAGTTGTGAAAATCATGACTCCCGGGGGTAGGGTTGGGCCACAATGGGGGGTTCGATTTTAACATAGGAATATATAGAGTAAATCTTTAAAAATCTTCTACTAAAAACCCATATGGCCAGAAAAGCTGAAACTTATGTGGAAGCATCCTCAGGTAGTGTAGATTCAAAGTTGTGAAAATCATGACCCCCGGGGGTAGGGTGGGGCCACAATGGGGGGTCGACTTTTTACATAGGAATATATAGAGTAAATCTTTAAAAATCTTCTTCTAAAAAACCATTTGGCCAGAAAAGCTGAAACTTATGTGGAAGCATCCTCAGGTAGTGTAGATTCAAAGTTGTGAAAATCATGACCCCATGGGGTAGGGTGGGGCCAAAATGGGGGGGTTGACTTTTTACATAGGAATATATATAGAGTAAATCTTTAAAAATCTTCTTCTCAAGAATCATTTGGCCAGAAAAGCTGAAACTTATGTGGAAGCATCCTCAGGTAGTGTAGATTCAAAGTTGTGAAAATCATGACCCCTGGGGTAGGGTGGGGCCAAAAAGGGGGGGGGGGTCAACTTTTTACATAGGAATATATAGAGTAAATCTTTAAAAATCTTCTTTTCAAGAACCATTTGGCCAGGAAAGCTGAAACTTGTGTGGAAGCATCCTAAGGTAGTGTAGATTCAGAGTTGTGAAAATCATGACTCCCGAGGGTAAGGTGGGGCCACAATTGGGGGGGGGGTCAACTTTTTACATAGGAATATATAGAGTAAATCTTTAAAAATCTTCTCAGAAACTAATCAGCCAGGATAGCTGAAACTTGTGTGGAAGTATTCTCAGGTAGTGTATATTTAAAGTTGTGAAAATCATTTCCCCCAGGGGTAGAGTGGAGCCACAATTGGGGATCAAATATCTACATAGGAATATATAGAGTAAATCTTTAAAAATCTTCTTCTCAGAAACTAATCAGCCAGGTGATTATTTAATATTGTTTAGATTTTGGCTTCTGGATGATTCCTGGACAATTGGGTCTCACAAGGGGTTCAGAGTTTGATGTAGGTTTATATTCCATTTATAAACAATTGTTTAGGATCTTTTTGGGAGCTGCAATGCTCAACATGTGATATTACTATAAAATCATCCTGTTAGAAAAGGGACTAATGATAATAAACACAAGAATATCCAGTGGAAAAAATTGATTTTTATTTATACAGGATCTACATGTATTATACTACATTGTCCAGATAGTTTTTATTATGACTCCATTAAGCTGATTTTATCATACCTATTGTTCCTCAGGTGAGCGATGTGGCCCATGGGCCTCTTGTTAAATTTTTTAAGATAAACAAATAGACTTGTTAATTGTAAAGTAATAAGTAGTATACAAACCACCTTGTTTTAGTTTATCTATGAAAACATATAAACATAAAACCTATTTTTTAAGTTAACATACATTGGATAATTAAATTGATGGAATCAGGGCACCTCTTCTATAGTATGTCATACACTCTGTTAAGAGCTTCAAATCTTGTGCTAAACTATAGGGTTAAGAGTCCTTTCCAAAAGATTTCAGGTAGGGAGGTGGATGTCATTACATTATTATAATTTTCTAGTCCATTATGAAACTCAATTAAATGCATTTATGAGACTCCTCAATAATTTTGTGTATGGGCTATGGTACTCAGGTGACCGTTAAGGCCTATTGGCCTCTTGTTTTTAATGTTGAATATTGAGACCAAGGGTGTTGAATAAAGACACAAGCCTGTTGATAATTGACTCGCATTGTGGAATTTGATCATGAAGCCGGTTCTAGAACCGTTTTAACAAGAGCTTGGACTTTCGGTGGGATGTTACTATCTAGTTTGCTCATCAAAACAAGCTTTCAAATACACCCCTGCGAATGTTATTGTCATTTAAATTTAGACCATGTGGTTTTATTTGACCCTTTCAGTTTTGCAGTAAAAATCGTGCCTCGTGTTTATAGTTTATTTCCTAGAATCTTGGTACTTGTTGTCAAATATAAAATCTAGACGTTTATTGATTTTAAACTTTATCTTCATTAATTGGTGGATAAAACAAGTTCTAGAAATAAATGTGACAATAGAAAATAAAGGGTTTTTTCTGCTGTTGCAACAATTAACATGCTTAGTAGCGATCCACCCTAAGGAATAATTTTCGATCCGTGCCTGACCTAGAAATAGCATCAATAGTGAAACAGACTATACTATTTTATGCAGAATGTTACTTGAAAATGGCTCGATATACTAAGTTTTTATACAAAACAGACACCAATTCTTTTGTTAAAAAGCATGGTATTGCACACCAAAAGCGTAAAATAAGGCTTTGATTTTATCAAGCAACCCAGTGTTTACATTTTCAACCACGTGTAGAGTGGTTGAACACGAACGATAACTCTGTTCTGAATATCATCGTTTAGTTTAAATAACCGCTAGATGATGAAAAAAGACATATATCTTAAAAGATTTTCATGTTTTAACATAAATCAAAGTAGGATATGATATGAAAAAAGGCCAGTACTTACGTATTTTGAGAAAATTATCCGAACACTTATACTTCCGCTCGAATTTTCACAGGAACTGAATAAATCTCGGCGAAGTCTCGTGAACTTTCATTCGAGCACCTCTGGATTTAGTACATACTTAGCAACAATAAAGAAAACATTCCAAACACATTCGCAGGGGTGAAATAATTGACCTCCTTTCTTCTAATTTGCTAACAGAAGCTCATTAATATTCATAGACTGTCAAAACCTGAAAGTTGTTTGCTTAGATCTGCTCTGCTGTGTGAAATTGATGCTGCTTCAGCGAAATATACATCCCTGGATGAAGTCGGACGAGTGTCATTGCGTTCAATGTATTCATATTTATTAGCCAATGACTGGACAGTTAACCACGAGTAGACCCCGCCTTCATCAAATCGGAGTATGTACTACCCAAAGTCCAAGCTCTTGTTAAAACGGTTCTAAATCCAACATCAATAAACAAACATTAATGAATTGATATTTATATGTTTCATTTATTCAATCAAAATTTACATTTTTAACTCACCTGAGCCAAAGGCTCAAGTGCGCTTTTCTAATCAAGATTTGTCCGTTGTGTGTCGTTGTCGTAGTCATTGTTGTTGCTGTTGTAAAAAAAAATCTTTAAAAATCTTCTCCGCAAAAACTTTTTGTCGAGAAAAGCTCAAACTTGTGTGGTAGCATTCTCATGTAGAGTACATTCAAGTTTGTTCAAATCATGGTCCCCTGGGGTTGGTAGGGGCCACAATGGGGGGGGGGGGGATGGTCAATGTTTTAAATAGGGATATATAGAGAATATCTTTAAACATCTAGTTCTCAAAAACTACATGTATAATTGTATTTCTCCAAAAAAGCTCAAACTCATTTAAAATAACAATTACTCCATTATGATGAATGAAATGTTGTGCCTACAGAGTAAACGTTTTATATGTCATTCTTTTTCCCTTACAATAACAAAAAAGAGCTTGGCTTTCAGTAGTTTGATTAATATTATGGAGATAAAACAGTGTTTTAAATAATAAAATGATTCTTCTATTTTTAGCCTCAAGTGGAGCATGGAACATATTTTGATGGACTGCAGTCATGAAGGGGTTTGTACCAAGGGCCACCAAATTAATTGCTGTCCACATGACCATGTCTCTCTAGAACAATCGAATGAAAGATGATCGAGGGAATTTCTGCTGCTGAAAGGTATAAGGTATACTCTCAGGTAAAGGAAACTTTACATTGTATATTGAATAAGACTATGAACATTTTCATAAATTTATATAGAGAATTGGTCAGATATTAAATGCCCTACATTATACAACTCTCTGAAAGGAGAAGTAGGGCAGTGATTGGGGGTGACCTGGGGTTATTGGTTCAACAAACTGATTTATATAATTATACAATCTAATAGATATTGAAAGCTGTAAAAGCTGCCAAACTGAAGCATCACCTGTAGCACTACCAGCCTGGCAGACACTGGCAGAGAATGGTATAATCGTAGTCCGATGACGCGTGGTGTAAGCCCTCGATCCTGTCAACTGTGGTCCATCATCCTGTCCCTATATGTATTCATACTGGAGAGATGGATGCGATTCTTATGCTTTCATTACTTACCACATTTTAGATTTCAGTCATTCAGTGCAATTATTCTACTCAAGAAAAGGATACCACATGAGTAAATAATTTAGCTTGCCTTGCATGAGTACATGTTTTTAGTGCATTTAAAAAATAGTGGCTGCAGTGATATGGAAAACTAGAAATTAAAGATTATCCCTCCTTTCATCCCTTCATCCCTCCCTCCTTCCATCCATCCATCCATCCCTCCCTCCCTCCATCCATCCATCCATCCATCCATCCATCCCTCCCTCCCTCCCTCCCTCCATCCATCCATCCATCCATCTTAAAGTCATGTTAATAACTTTTCATTGAATGTTTAAGTCCCCCTCAAACTATACAAAAGCTACCACAAACCGGGCTCCACTTCATCTGATGTGTACAGTACCTCTCTATGTAAACAACATGTGCAATTACTGCAGAAGAACACATCATTTTTCTAGCACTTGGTTATCATGGTAAATTTATGAGATGTTGGGTAAAATTGATCCATCTCGTGTTCCTGTCCACTCAGGTGATCTCCACAATCAAGATTAAGAAAAAGGACAATGTCTCTATAGCATTGGTTATCATTTTAAAGTTATGAAATGATTGGTAAACTTGATGTTCATTGCAGGTCAAAGCAGCGTCTGCCCTGAGTCAGCATGACTACAGCATCAGTCGATTGAAAACCTGCTGGGACTCCCACAGACAGACAGATATACGGGTAGCTTCCTCACCCAGGTCACCTTCTCTGGGACTCCCTACAAAAAGACAGATCCACGGGGAGCTTCCTCACCCTGGTCACCTTCTCATGAAGTCATATGACAAACTTCATGGTATGTTAAAGACTACTAAACATAAAAAAGAATAATATGAAGAAAGACAACAGAATACTTCTAATTCTGACCAAAATTTGTTTTATTGTCTGCCTTTGCAGTCTTAGATATTTCACATAATTTTTAATTATCCACATTTAAGCAATTTCAACTAAAAATGGCACATCTTAAGGCAAATCACATTTGCTCGTAAGTTCAAACTAAGGACCATATACTTTGTAAGTTCTTTTATATCTGTGAACACTCAAAAAAAAGTATGCCATTTCTTTTTTGTTGATTGACTATAAGTGCCAACATTAAATTTGCAAAAATGACAAAATATGGCATTTTAAATTACTTCCAAGATAACATTTATTTCATCTACGTTTTTTCCAACACAGATATTTTAATTTGATTATAATAATCTATCAGCTTTGATTACATGAAAATAAAATTTGGTTAAGACAGCAAATATTTTCTCTGTAAAAAGCAATCTTGTTTGTTCATAGTTTGATTTGAAAACATGGTAAACTTTCTATATCTAATTTGCTGTTGTGACAGATATTGCTGGTAATTGTGTGTAGTCTGTTAGCAAGTTAACAAGTTTACATTTTAAACTTCACCTGAAAATTTTAATTTCCTGTGCATGGTATGCTTGTAGCAATAAACTGTATGCAACTGTGAATATTATAAATGATTGATCATTAAAGGCCCGCAGGTCTCTTTTTACCAAAAGTTTACAATTTTTGGCCCCTGGAGCTAGGGTATAGATAATTCGAGAGATTCCTCTGACTTTTGCCTTGCCCCTCCCCCCTTTAATTCTTCACCCTCTCTTTAATGAATTGGTTTTTGCAAACATTGAATAAAGGTGAGGTAACAGTCAGAGGAGTCTGGGATTAGGGCTTAGACATCAAAATAAAGCTTAAAATGCAAACATGGAACTCCCTGACAGGTCCATCTAATGGCTTTGGTACTCAGGTGACCGTCAAGGTCTGTGGTCCTCTTGTTAAATAGTTAAAGAAAAATGTCGCTTTCTAACACAATATTTAATAGCATACATGTATTCAACTAGATTTGAATTTGTGTGCAATATGTATTACAGGTGGCAAAAATCTTCCTTTAATCTGCCAGGTTTTTTTAGCTGGCTTCCAGCTGAGTGATTGATGTTACTTTTTGTATTTTGATGAGCCTTCCAATGATCTTGTGCAACATAACTGATAATCTAATTACATTTAAAAGTTCCAGTTGTTGGTATGGATCGAAGACTTGGCAGTTTGATATCAGTTTTTTCTGAAATGTGTCTCACAAGGCACTGTATTGCTTATCAACATATCTGTTAGCCCTCCACGATCTTGTAGTTGTCTTCCAATAGATACAGAACAAAGACGTCATTAGAATAGTTTTGAAATTTCTAAAATTTCAAGGTGGGATGGGTATGTTAAGTGCAACTGCTATGGCCCGTGGGACTTGTGCAATGTTAAGGCAAATATGGGGAGGGTTAATTGTTTAAAGGATTTTTTTGTAATTGTTGGTTTTTCCTTTCACATCTTGGGCTCTGAAAGGAAGGTTTTAATTGGTCAGTAGAATCTAAACTCGAGGGCCATGACTCAATGTCCAACCAAGGTTAAATAATTTTTAATCAAATCTGTATGTAAAGATGACCAATAATTATGGTGATTTATTTTCTTTATGAATTTTTTGTTACCATTGAAATTTTTGTATAGACAAGAAATTCAATGTTTTTGAACCACTATAGACACAAAAGAGATGGATGCCTGGTAAACCATTGCAGAAGGTGGAAACTGTCAAACTGTCTGAAGGATAATAAAAAGCTGACTAGTATGATCTGTTAGATGGATTAGCTATAATCTGTTCTGGCCAGTGAGTGATCGTGATTATTTGCAACTAGAAAGTTCTCTTACATGGTTACCTGATCAGATCTTACAATTCATCCTTCACAAATTTGAATTTTTTGATTTTATATTCATTTCAAAATTTGCTTGATTTTGCAAATTCATCCTATAGTGATTTTATTTTAGTTAGTTTCGATCTTTAGTAATGTATTAATCCTATTGTATTACTCCTTGACTTAAGTTCCCTTGCTTGTGACACCAGTGTTTGAATCGGTTATTAATTAATGGTCTGAGAGTGCCACATTGTGTAACAAGTAGACATTATGAATCAGGTACAATGGTCAGTGAGGGTGACCAGGTGTATTTACCTGTCAGTCGCCCAAGCTTGCAGTTGATGGTCGCGGTCTGGAGAAATTGTCAGTCTTTGTGGTGCCATTTCTGTTGGATGTACTTGATGACTCCATAGCCAGACATGCAGAATTCGTCCAGGTAACAAAGTTGAACTAGGTAGTAAATTCCAACTCGGACAAAATTATGCATGGTAATGTGTCCCTTAATTTGATTTTGTTGTTTTTGGGGCTGGTAATGTCAAGAAGGGCGTTAACATGAGAGAGACATCTGTCCTAAAAGAACCCCGGGGAAGTTGGAATTGGAGGGAGATGCCACATTGAAAGTTATAATTGTCTGCTTCCCTCCTTGTTTTCTACGTATTAATGTTTCATTAGAGGTTATGCCCCCTAGATTAAAGGCTGGGAGATTTTTTTCAATATTAATAGTAAAAAGTTGAAACCCAAAAGTAGAAATTAAAAAAAGATGAAAATGCAATTTTTGAAGGCATATGGTTAAAAATAAACTTTCTTATCACAGGGAGTTTGAACAAATACTGCCACCCCCCCCAAACTATTTCAATGTTTTGAATGATTTGATATAGAAAAGACCTTAGTTAGTCATGAAGGATGTTTTCCTAGTGTTAGCCTTGATGGCCATACAATGAATCACTTCTCCCAATGGCTTAAAATTTTTTCTTCATTATATATAAAAATGAGAAAACTAAAATCATTTTAAGATTTAGGCCCTGTACATTATCAACATCAACATTATAATAATGATAATTCAAGAATGTTTCACACTGTATGGAATAAAATACATGTTAGTCAAATTCTGATTTATATAATCTGATTTATATAATAAATAAATAAAAAAAAAAAAAATATATATATATATATATATATATATATATATATATATATATATATATATATATATATATATATATATATATATATATATATATATATAAATAATCATCCAATTTGCTAAAAATGGGACCCTTTTAGAGATGGTTACTATTTCAACTTCTAGTTTTAGTATTTTTCTGGTGAAATGTATCCTTTGATCTCGAAAAAAAAAATAAATACAGGTATTGCTAAATGTTAAAAAAGCTGTTTAAATAAGAAGCATGGATGATATGTGACATATCATCTGGATAATAATTAGCCTTGTTATAGGGGTGTTTATCTGAAATGAAAAACTTCATCTTTGTGTACTCTGTGTTTGAAAAACATCCAATCTGATTGAAATCAGATCCTTAATCTGCTCCTTGTTTCTCTATTGTCCCTACAGGAGGATCTGAAGAAACCCCGCTTTAGGTCACCTCCTGGTGAACTTTGCTTTAACCAATGAAATCGTCAGTTCCATTCCCCAGTTACGTGTTTTGGAAGCTATGCCAATACAATCATTGGATTCCCTGAGGGCATTTAATATCAGCTTAAGCTCCATCTCGAGCTCGCTGATACCGAAAGATTCAAGAACATGTGCCATCGCTTCATCATACGACTCCATTTTTGTTGCTAACCCAAAATTACCGTTTCTAACACTTGCTCTAATTGGTTAAAATAACTCGTGAATATTCTTAAATCAAAGTTCGCCAGGAGGTGACCTCAAGCGGGGTTTCCTCAGATCCTTGTGTAGCGACAATAGAAAAACAAGGAGCTGATCAAGGATCTGATTTTAATCAGATTGAAAAACATCTTCAATGATTTGACAAACAAATCATCAGTTTTGTCCTTCAAAACTGTGAAAATAAAATGACTGTAAATGAGGATATTTTTTTGGCCTATTTTAGGATTGTTTTGATACCATCTATAAAATTGAACTAGATAAACAAAATACAGGTATAAATATTTATATTTTTCAAGAATTTTTGTTTTTTGGAGCAATTTTCCCGTCTTTTGGTAGGTGAGCATTGCCATTGTACTTTTCTGACGTTATGATAAAATGAACTTTGATGAAAAGAGGTGTATAAGAGTATAAAAAATTTTAATCTAGAATATTCAGAGTACTTTAATCAGTTTTGTTGCATTTAAGATATGATTATTACTCATTATAGTTAACTTAAAAACTTTTATTAGCTCACTTAAGCTTTCAAGTGAACTTTTCTGATCAAAATTTGTCCGTTGTCTGTCGTCATCGTCATAAACTTTGCACATTTTCATCTTCTTCTCCAGAACCACTCAGCCAATTTCAACCAAACTTGGTACAAATTATTCTTAGGGAAAAGGTTTTCAAGTTGGTCAAATGAAGAGCCAGGTCCCCTTTAAAGGGGAAATAATTTAGAATTATTAAAAAATCTTCTCAAAAACCAATTGGCCAGAAAAGCTGTCACATGTGGAAGCATCCTTATGTAGAATAGATTAAATTTTTTTCCCATCATGATCTGGGGGTAGAATTAGGTCACAATGTTGCCGGGGGGGGGGGGGGGGGAGTTTTTAAATAGGAAATAAATTTTATTATTCTAAAAAACTCAAATGTAATAGTATATGGTATTACTTGTATGCAAGCATCATGACATTTGTTGAATCTCAGTTGTTACGACTGTGGCCTGGGGCCTGGACAATTTGGTATAGGAAGAAGTTGTTCCCTGGAGAACTTGTACCCTAACGATAGGGTACAGGTTCTCTAAGAGAAATCTTACCAGGGTACCGGTACAGACTCTTCTTAGAGAAGTCATACCTAGGTATTGGTTCTCCAAGAGAAGTTGTACCAGGGTATGGGTTCTCAAAGAGAAATCGTACCCAGGTATGGGCTCTCTTAGAGAAGTCGAACCTGGGTATTGGCTCTCTTAGAGAAGTCATACCCTGGAGAAATTAATGTTTTCTTGTTAACACTAATATAAATAATGTATATCAATATACTTATACATACAAGGAGATTGAATGAATATACACTAATAGGGAATGCAAGTTTTCAAAACCTAGAGTTAATTAAAAATTACATGTAATATATTATAGTAAACTAAGCAAGAATTGACATGTGCATCAATCATGTCAAATTTAGTTAGGTTTATTGAAAAAATAAAATTTAGGTTTAACGATTTTCAAACTTTCTTAATTTGTTCATATAAAGAATTCCTGAAGATATTTTATTTAGTTATTTAACCCATGTCTTGGAAAAATTTTGTTTAAAAAAAGTTTGTTTAAATCATGTTCTCAGGGGGTAGGGAGGAGCCTCAGTGGGAGAGGGGGATCAATTTTTAAATAAAAATAAATTATTAAAAGTCTTTAAAAAATTCTGCTTTCAAAAAGCATTTGGTTAGAAAGACTGAAACTTGTGTGAAATCATCCTCAGGTAGTGTAGATTAAAGAGTGTCTACGTCATGATCCGTGGGGAATAAGGAGGGGTCATGATGGGGGTGATTTTTTTTATATAATAATAAATAGAGAAAATCTTTAACAATCTTATTCTCAAAAACCATTTGGCCAGACAGAAACTTGTGTTGAATTATCCTAAGGTAATGTTGATTCAAGTTTGTCCATATCATGATCCCCAGGGTAGGGTGGGGCCTCAATGCGAGGGGGATGAATTTTTACATTGGAATAAATAGAGAATTTTTTTGAAAATCTTATTCTCAAAAACTGAAAGAATAAAAAGAGCTCAATTTTTATTTAAAGAAAATATATTGAGAAAAATTTAATAATCTTTAACATTAAAATATGCTCTAAGTTGTCAAGATATTTTGTATTTAATTCTCTAAAGACAGTCTAAAGCATTTGTTGGCTAGAGTTGCTCAGGTGAGCAAGGTGACCCCTGGGCATCTTGTATGTATTCTACACAGGATTTTTTTGTACTTGTCTTGTGTGAATGTTTAAGCACTTGGGTTTCTTGTTCTATTAGATTACCATTCTTTTGGTCTCCTTAAATTTGAATCTAATACTTTAAAACAAAGATTTTTTTACCCCAGTTTTTCTTGTCAATACAGTGGTTTTTCAGGGGAATTCTTTTTGTCTGTGTCTGTGTTGAAATTTTAGATTCAAGATAAGATTTGTCAAATCCATTTGTCTATTTAGTTTGACTGATGTTCTTATGTAAGTTTTTGTTTCTATCAGACCAGATATGTAAGACTACCTTAGTAATGAATTTGGACTGATATTCTGGTGTAATTTCTTGTTTCCATCAGACCAGGTAAGTAAGAGTCCTTAAGAAGGAAATCATGGAGTGCCTTGCTGTCCTTCTGACTGTGGTAGGGTCCACCAACAGTTTAGTAATTTGTTGTGAGTGACAGCTAAGACATTTGAGGCCATGTTAGGACAGTGATCAGGTCAGCTGAGGTCAAGAAGGGTCAAAGATAAAGCCATAAATGCCTGTCCTCAGACAGATGAAGAAATAGGAGGAGCCTCCGATCTGACAAGGAAATGAATAGGGCCGTACGGTGCGAGGACCAGGGGAAAGTCTTGCCTTCTCAGCGAGAAGGAGGTTGCACCCAACAGTTTTATGATTCATAAAAAAAACAGTGCTGCTTTTTTTTAGTTTGTGTGTTGATATGTGGTGTATGCATAATCACCTTGTTTATGTCTGATTATAAATAAGATGGTTTGGCGGTATATCCTGTCTGATGGGTTGACCAGGGGATGATACTCCAGGCACTGAAGAGATGGAGGAACATATTTAGTTATAACTTGAATTGACCAGTATAATAAATAGCTTGTTTCTTGTTCCTAGTCTGACCCAAGATTATATATGCCCATGGTTTTATTGTCATATGTATTATCTCGGAAACATTTGAGATGAGTTTCTATTTAGGAAAATGCTTAGAAATAAAAAAAGTTAAGAGAAGGAAAAAGAGGAAAAGGAAGGAGACTTTACTGGAGAGCAATCCACTTTATTCATAGTTTGATTTTAGAAGTGTAGAGTGCATGGTTGCTCCAGCACCATATTCATGTCACTATTTGAACGATTTGACACATTATAGTATATAAATAGTGCCTGTTTGGGAGGGTACCCGTTGAAATTGACACCCCGAGAAAACCATTGTCAACCGACGCGAAGCGGAGGTCGACAATGGTTTTCGAGGGGTGTCAATTTCAACGGGTACCCTCCCAAACAGGCACTATTTATTTTATTATACTGAATGTCTTAATTTTATAGCAAATTTTACTGCTTTTATATAGAAAAGACGTGAGTTCTACGGCGAACAGTACGCGCATAATTCACGCGCATGTAACAATTTGTTCTATCGGCCCGTTGCCAAGTGTGTTTCTAACGCTGAGGGTATTAGAACGGATTGTCAACCTCGTCTAAACCAATCAGATTTCAGTATTTAACATGAAAGTATAATAATAAATAATGGTGTTAGCTATGAGCAGGCATGCAATCAATGTTTCCTGGTTAAAAACTATAAATGGGATAAACCTTGATTGCTTCAAGGGTCAGTTTTGTGAAATTAAATCAACTTTATAATATCCTATCTACATAATACTTGAATTGTATATTCTGTAGCAAATTCTGAATAGCGAATTCTGAATAGCGATATACCATTATATAAATAGTGCCTGCTTGGGAGGGTACCAGTTGAAATTGACACCCGAAGAAAACCATTGTCAACCGACGCGTAGGTTGACAATGGTTTTCTCGGGGTGTCAATTTCAACTGGTACCCTCCCAAGCAGGCACTATTTATTTTATTACCGGTATACTGAATGTCTTAATTTTATAGCAAATTTTACTGCTTTTATATTGAAAAGATGTGAGTTCTACGGCGAACCGTACACGCATAATTTACGCGCTTGTAACAATTTGTTCTATCGGCCCGTTGCCAAGTGTGTTGCTAATGCTGAGGGTATGGGAACGGATTGTCAACTGCGTCTAAACCAATCAGATTTCAGTATTTAACATGAAAGTATAATAAATGTGTTTACTGTGTGTGAAGGGGTAGCTGATTTAAATATTGTTATTTTCATCAGCTGCTTGGGATAATAAGAGAACTCCAAGGCTGTATGAAAGTACATGGAATCTTTATTCTGGATGACTTTCAGTTCAAAACATAAATGGATTGGTTTCAAATGGTGATCTATAAATAGGGCCCCACTCTGCAGGCACCCTCTAGTGATCAGTCTGTCTGTCCATAAGTCCTTCTGTCCATCTGTCCGAGATCTCTTATCCGGAGCATATCTTCTCTCCCCTTGGCCCAATCTGGTTCATACTTCACCCACAGAGTGCCTTTGGGTAAAGGGTGTGTAGTGACCTTAAACCATATTGAAAGTTAAGGTCATGTCAGAATGATATGAACCATCCTTGTCCCGAGCATATCTTCTCTTCCCTTGGTCGAATCTGGCTCATACTTCTCTCAGAGAATGCTTATAGTCAAAGGGTGAATGATTGATGATTGTAGGTCAAGGTCATATCATACCACACAATAATCCTTTTTTCAGAGCAAAATTCTCTAAAATGCTTTTTATCCTAATGTCCATTATATAAGCGGGGCCCTTTGAGATCTCAATGTTGTCTAGTTAAACATTAAAACACTCATATTCCGTACATTCATTCATTAAATCTAACTTTAATTATATAGTATTATAGTATATATACTTGGTATTTAAATTGCATAAATTTAAGTAAAATAACTCACAAAGTGGATTATGGATTATTAACAAAGGTCAGGCTGACAGGCTAAGAAGCTCTATATAACAGCCGTCTGTTTTGAATTCAGTGTCGTCATGAAATTCATTATCGAAGTTCGTGCTAAAAGTTACATTAAGTTAACATGCGCAATCACTCACACAAACCAGAAAAACCAGTCTAGCACACCCTTTCATTCACCGATCCACCCGCCAAATGCAACCACGTGACCATTTGTATTACGATCATTTAAACAATAAAAATGTGTTCTTTGGTGATTCATGAAGGTAGCGACATTGCAGAAAAAGTACATAATTTGCTAATGCAGATTATGTAATTTTTTCTGCAATGATTGCTTCTTTCATAACTTGCATGAATCATCAACATTTTATTGTTTATATTTACATTTTTCTTTTAACAAATTAATAAACTGATTGTAAAAAGTAAGTAAAATTAACTAAATTATTGTTATGTACATCAGTTTGTTAGATAAAAAAAAAAAACTCAGCCAAATCATCTTATATGGGAATTTGAGTCTGTCCTCATCATTATCATTTTGTGCAGTCTGTGATATTTCGTAGGTTGCTGTAGGTTTTGACTGATCAATAAACTGGTTAGAACTGGATTGTGTAGATTTCAGTCCTGTCAGTTTCTTAATATAGCTGTGAATTACAATTAATTTCCAAAAGAAATAAAGGGAATCATGCTTAGTGGATGTAAATATTCTATGAATGAATGCATGAATAAATGAATCAAAGTGAATGAAAACAAATGAACAATGGAAAATAAAAACATGAAATGTTGAAATACATGAACGCAATAAAATATAATGAAAATATATATGTTCAATAACTAATTGAAATAATTATTACTGTGACATGTATTAGATTAAATTAGATTTGATGTTATCTGAAAATGTAGTGCATTAATGTTAAAACATCATTCTGGTGACTCTAAAAACGATTGACCACAACAAATGATCAATGTTGTACACATGTCGAAGACTTTGATATTTTAGTGTGCTTGCTGATTTCACAAGATATATGTTATATAAAATAAACAAGGTGTTATTTGGCCTTGTTTTAACATATTCTTTGAATTTAATGATTATTGTAATTTGTTGACATTAAGCATGTTGTTCAAATTTCGAATTTAAAAAAAAATAAAATCATTTTATACTCATTAAAAATGAATTACATCATTTTATACAAGATAATCTGGCTAGTTTATTAGTTTGAAAGCAATGAAATTCAAATCTTGCGATATGCATATTTTCTCTCTTGATCAACCTGCCATTATCCGTAACGTCATATGCGTCTTTTAGCGAGCAGATGCTGTTAGCCATCTTTGTAATTGGATTAGATCTATTTTTTACAAAATTTTTATGTAAAGTTATTTTATCATGATATAAATTTGATATTAAATGAAACAGCATAGTGAATGCCACTTTTTTTGACACTTAGTGTGGTCCCCTGAATGAACAGTCACGTGATATGTGTTGATAATTTTCCCGAATGGAGGTCATTAACAAATTTCAATATTACAAGGGCATACCCTTATTTGAATTAAAAATTCAAATGATAATTAAATTCTACTTATCTAGTAGATTCTGAAAAGTGCTGTTGCTTTGTATAGAGGTCATCTTTTATTAGAATGAATATCAATGAAATGAGCTCCAGTTGAAGTTTATATGACCTTTGCTTAATATTTTACGTATTTATTAATTCATTCTATAGATTTCACTTTTTAATAAATTAAACATTCCCTTAATTTATATCCCAAAGATTGTTATAATCTGTTTATTGTGTACGCCCTTGTAAAAAGCGGATTTAGCTAGGCTTCCCGATATCAAACACATTGAACATGCAAATAAACACTCTAGAAAAGAAATAATACACGCTCTAAAAAATTAATACATGCTGGATTAAAACAAGCATAATAAATAGGATTTAATGGTATAATAATTGTTTTAAGATTATGCTCTGTTCATTTATGAAATGCATATTCTCATGTTAAAAAATTGATTGATCAGCCTCTCTCTACACATGATATCCGTCAAAATTTACCGTATGACGTTGCATTGACAAGTGCATCGTGATCGGTCAGTTGTTTATATTTAAGGTTGTTGGACTTATTTGACAACAAAGTTGCAAGCAGAGGTAATTTTTAATGTAGTTTAATGTGTTCATACCCATAACAATCGGGAATTACTTTATTTTTGAGCATTTTTGATGATTTTTTGTTTTGAGCATTTTGATGATTTGTTGCTTTGTGTGATGTCATTGTTTACATTTCCCATACTTTCTGGTAACAAAGTAGACCTTAACAGTGCTGCGCAATTTTCACCTATCAAATTACCGATAACGGGACATAATGGTGTCTTGTGTCGCCTAATGGTGTTCCTAACTATCAACACTGGCCATGGTGGCTCAACATGTACAGCTGAATATTAAGATTATTTTAAAGTTAGTCAAATTAAAAAACATTGTTATTTAGGCCATATAAGATTAATATTTAGATTCTCATCCTGATTTGCTAAAAATATGGGGCGGGTGGTCAGATTTTATTTATTATTTTTTTAAAAACACCTTTTTCACCGTTCTGGTTCCAGAAATATTATTTGAAGTTTGTGATGAACAGACCACTGTGAATATCAGTGCCAGATAGAGCACTTGACTAGTGATTCAGGGGGCCCGGGTTCGAATCCTGGTCTGGTCCGTCATTATTTCTCTGATCCCATTACATTTGGTGCTGTGCCAACCCCTGAAACTGACAGGTTAACTCCTGCTAAGGGAAGAGCCTCGGGGTGATCTTCGAGGGCAAAGATCGTTTAAGGGGGTAGGAATGTGACAGTCATACTGGTTCGAATACTGGGGCCAGATAGCTCAGTTGGTAGAGCACCTGACTAGAGATTCAGGGGGCCTGAGTTCGAATCCCGGTCTGGTCCGTCATTATTTCTCCCATCCCAAAACAAGTTGTTAATGCTAATGTGAGTACACAAACCCACTTGTAATCTTTTAATTCCATTTTATTTTGACCCAACTATTAATGCATGAAAACATGACTGGAATCAAACAGTTGTCACATGTTTAGGCAGCCATTAAAATGTTTTGAATTTTTTGTAATCCGAGCCTGTTTTTTTTTTCCACACCATCTTTAGTTCACCTGAGCTGAAAGCTCAAGTGAGCTTTTCTGATCACATTTTGTCCGTCCTCTGTAAACTTTTTACATTTTCGACTTCTCCAGAGCCACTGGGCCAACTTCAACCATCCTTAGGTGAAGGGGATTCAAGTTTTTTTTTCAAATGAAGGGCCACACCCTCTTTCAAAGGGAGATAACTAAGAATTATTAAAAATTTGTTGGTATCTTTAAGAATCTTCTTCTCAAAAAACCAATTGGCCAGAAAAGCTGTAATTTGTATGAAAGCATCCTCAAGTAATGTAGATTCAAGTTTGTTCAAAATATGATCCCCGGGGGTAAGGTAGGGCCACAATATGGGGTCAAATTTTTACATAGGAATATATAGAGAAATATCTTTTAAAATCTTCTTCTCAAGAACCAATTGGCTAGAAAAGCAGTAACTTGCGTGGGAGCATTCTCAGGTAGTTTAGATTCAAGTTTGATCAAATCATGATCTCTAGGGGTAGGGTGGGGCCAC
The DNA here is from genome assembly GCA_020458035.1 of Magallana ariakensis. Classification (NCBI taxonomy): domain Eukaryota; kingdom Metazoa; phylum Mollusca; class Bivalvia; order Ostreida; family Ostreidae; genus Magallana; species Magallana ariakensis. The sequence continues at coordinate 9,288,767 of CM035814.1, forward strand.
AATGGGTGGGGTCTAATTTTCACATTGGAATATATAGAGAAAATTCTTTAAAAATCTTCTTCTCAAACACCAATTGGCCAGAAAAGCTGTTACTTGTGTAGAAGCATCCTCAGGTAGTGTTGATTAAAGTTTGTTCAAGCCATAATCCCTTAGGGTAGGGTGGGCCACCATGGGTGGACGAATTTTTACATAATAATATATAAGCTGTTACTTAAGTGGCATTTGTTGATTTTCATTTGTTTAGACTGTGGACCTGGATAATAAAAGGTTCAAAGTTTGATGTAGGTTTATATTTAGCTGATTTTATTGTGCCTATTGTTGCTCAGGTGAGCGATGTGGCCCATGGGCCTCTTGTTATGTCACCTGAGTCACTCAGGTTAACTCAGGTGACCTATTGCAATTGTCTTCGTCTGTCATCATGTGTCATGCGTTAACAATTTTACATTTTTAACTTTTTCTTAAAAACTACAAGGCCAATGGTTACCATTTTTAGTGTGAAGCATCTCATTGGTAAGAGGAATCTAAATTATGAAATTCATGGCTCTAACACCCCTGGGGCGCCACAGGCGGGGCCAAATAGGAAAAAAAAACCAAATTTTCAAAAATCTTCTTCTGGGTCAGGCTTTAGGGTGGGATCAATATGACCTAGCTGCAATAATGTAGCCCTCTCCCGATTTTTTTTTTTTTTTGGGAGAGGGCTACAACTCCATAGGATCTCCGTAATGGTGCAAGTGCAGGAGTGATTCACTCCCGCAACGATTTCGTCTCAAATCGTATATAAATGACAATAACATTTGCATTTCTTACCTGAACTCAAACATTGTAGATGTATATGACATAAATTAATCCAAAAATATCAAGTATAGTCCAGATATCGGTTATTTTTCGTGTATGTCAACAGCGCAAGTTGAATTTGTACGCCATGTTTACTGACCTTGACCGGTTTTATTTTGGGACAGCCAATGAGAATTCAGGAGCGGATCTTGAACTGAATATAGGAAATCCCCTAATTTAAACATAATAAATAAGCGGTAAATATGAATTTTCCATTATATACCATTTCCTTAAATGATGTTTTTGTGATAGAAAGAGGTAAGATCGCTTATTTACACTGACATTCACGTTATCAACCAATCAAAATTCCAAGCGTAAATCCCATAAAATCACACGAGAACTGTCATGGCTGCTGAAAAGGACAACTGGTAAACATGCTGATGTGTTTCATCTGGTTTTGATTTATTTACGGTTAGTTTGTTCAACCTAAATTAAAAAATCATTTTATCTTAAAGAAGTCAAATATAAAAACCAATCTTTTCAGACCGAAGTCAGACGCATTAAAAAATTAATTTTGCACCATTACGGAGATCCTGTGGAATTGTAGCCCTCTCCAGTAAACATCAGATATAAAAAATCGGAGAGGGCTACATTATTGCAGCTAAATATGACCATATAGTAAACATGTATTAGATCTTATAAAATCCTCTTTTTTAGTCACATATGTATTTGTTAAAAACTAAATGCAAGGTTTTGATGTCCATGAAGTCTTTTACCTAAATTGTGAAATTGGCCGGGCCAATATAGCCATATAGTGAAAATGTATGAAAGAGCTATATATGATTTTAGTCAAATTTGGCCCCCATAATTCGCCATTTTTTAAAGTGTTTCAGGTACATTAAATTGTTGTGTTATTTTTTAGAAGAGTTGATATAAACTATATTTTTCACCTATTTATTTGATTAATTTGCACGCACTGGCAGTATATGACGTCAGAAGTGACGCTATTGTTATAATTCAATCAAAATCAGTGATTATTTGACATTTTTCTTATCTTTTTTCGAATGGGAAATATAGAGCGACGCTTTGAACAAGAACACAATTTTTGTCACTTATAAGTACTGACTAGATACATCTTTGGTGAAAATATGTTGTTTGTTCAAGCAATCGCTCAATGTTTTCTTAAAGAAAAACTGCTTGAAAACCAGCCGTTTTACGCTAAAAATGCGAAAATGGCGGGAAAAGGTAAACTTTATGATGTTATATTTTTAAATTGTGGGCACTTTATTCAAAACGAAAATTATGAATAAACTTCAAATGTATATCTGTACAAAGAAAACAAAGAAATACAGTAAAATGATGATGTTCATTTTAGGGGGCCATATTAGGCTCAAACCATATATAGTCCTTTTATAGACAAATCTTATAAAACAGAGGAATCAATCATTAGTCGACTTACATCTCCGGTGTTTTGACAGTGGGGACAGTGGAGGAAATTTCATTCCAACGAATCGTTTAAAAAGGGGGGCACATTGCCATGAAGGTATCACAGTCACCATACCCCCAGTACAGTCAAGATCTTGCATCGCTGGATTCAAGCTGCACATTATAGAGTATGCAGAAGAAAACGGAGGGAACCTGGCTGCCCAAAGAAAATTTGGCATGAACGAGAAAAAAATCCGATTCTGCAGAAAACAGAAAGAGAAAGATGCCCTACAACAGACAAAGAAGTCCCAGAGAGCCTTCCGCAGACACGCACCACACTGGCCAGATTTAGAGGACAAGCTTGAAACTTTCATCATGAAGCAGAGAGAGCAACCTGCAGAGCCATAAACACTGTTCAACTACAACTGAAAGCAGTAGCGATGGCAAAAGAGATGAAGATCACCAATTTACAAGGCACAGTATCCTGGTGTGTCCGGTTCATGAAGAGAAAGAACCTTGCCATCAGACACCGTACCACCCTGTCCCAGGCCCTTCCAGAGGATCACAAAGAGAAGATAGCTGCATTCCAAGCCTTCGTCACAAACAAGACTCAGAAGTTCAAACTAGGCAGCGACCAGATCATCAACAAGGATGAAGTTCCTTTAACATTTGACATCCCCATGAACACGACAATTAATGCCCAAAGAGCCAGCAGCATCACCATTTGAACTACGGGTTATGAGAAAGCTAGCTTTACCGTTGTATTGGGTTGCACAGCCAGCAGTAAAAAACTACCCCCCATGGTCATCTTCAAGCGAAAGACGGCGATAAAAGAGAAGTTCCCACCCTACATAGTTGTCCACCAAAACGAGAAAGGATGGATGGACAATGAAGTGATGGACTTGTGGCTGTCTAGATGTTTCGTAAAGCGTCCTGGTGGATTCTTTTGGCAATTACTGGCAGTGTCCCTGCAGTTATCCCTTGTGGTCTTACCAAATTGCAGCAGCCCCTTGACATCTCTGTCAACCCATGTTTCAAGGCAGAACTTCTAGTAATCTGGGAGAACTGGATGACGACGGGGGAGAAGAGCTTCACCGCAACAGGACGGATGAGAAGGGCATCGTACAGCACTGTCTGCCAGTGGGTTCTTGAGGCCTGGAACGCCGTCCCCGACACAGCCATTATTAACGGCTTTATCACAGCCAACATTGTGGATGTCCCACTACCCGACGAGGTTCCACCGCCAGCCCCTGCCAAGTCTGCTGATGATCTACCCCTGGCGCTTGCAACCCTCTTCCACAGCGACAGCGAAGAATCTGACTTTAAGGGATTTTCAGCCGATGAGGATTGAAGAACGTGTAAAGTGACTGTGAACTCTATGAACTAGTGCTGTACAAGCAATTTGAACGTTGTGCTGTTGAACATTTTTAGCTCACCTGAGCTGAAAGCTCAAGTGAGCTTTTCTGATCAAAATTTGTCCGTTGTCCGTCGTTGTTTGCATTGGCATTGTAAACTTTTCACATTTTTATCTTCCTCTCCAGAACCACTGGGCAGATTTCAACCAAACTTGGCACAAAGCATCACTGGGTGAAGGGGATTCAAGTTTGTTCAAATGAAGGGCCACACCCTCTTTAAAGGGGAGATAATTTAGAATTATTGAAAATTTGTAGGTATTTTTCAAAAATCTTCTTCTCAAAAACTATAAGGCCAGAAAAGCTGAAACTTGTATGGAAGCATCCTTAGGTAGTGTAGATTCAAGTTTGTTCAAATCATGGTCCCAGGGGGTAGGGTGGGGCCACAATGGGGGGATGAATTTTTACATAGGAATATATAGAGAAAATCTTTAAAAATCTTCTTCTCAAAAACTATTAGGCCAGAAAAGCTCAAATTGGAGTGAAAGCATCCTCAGATAGTGTAGATTTAAGTTTGTTTAAATCATGGTCCCCTGGGGTAGGGTGGGGCCACAATGGGGGATGAATTTTTACATAGGAATATATAGAGAAAATCTTTAAAAATCTTCTTCTCAAAAACTATTAGGCCAGGAAAGCTCAAATTGAAGTGGAAGCATCCTCAGATAGTGTAGATTCAAGTTTGTTTAAATCATGGTCCCAGGGGGTAGGGTGGGGCCACAATGGGGGGATGAATTTTTACATAGGAATATATAGAGAAAATCTTTAAAAATCTTCTTTTCAGAAACTTTTAGGCCAGAAATGCTCCAATTCTAGCGGAAGCATCCTCAGATAGTGAAGATTCAAGTTTGTTTAAATCATGATCCCCGGGGGTAGGGTGGGGCCACAATGAGGGATGAATTTTTACATAGAAATATATAGAGAAAATCTTTAAAAATCTTCTTCTTAAAAACTATTTGGCCAGAAAAGCTCAAACTTGTGTTGAGGCATCCTTAGATAGTGTAGATTTAAGTTTGTTTAAATCATGGTCCCCTGGGTAGGGTGGGGCCACAATGGGGAGATGAATTTTTACATAGGAATATATAGAGAAAATCTTTAAAAATATTCCTGGAAAGTTTTCAGTCCAAAAAGCAGCAACTTGTGAAAGCACGGGTTGTGCAGATTAAAGTTTGATGAAACCATGATTCCCTAGAGAAAAGTGGGACCACAAAGAGGTGGGGGGGGGGGTATATAGGAATAGAGAAAAATCTTACAGGTACAACAACAAAAGGGGCTTGGTATTTACCATAAAAATAGTGGATAAAAATCGGCAGATATTTTAAATTTTTTGAGCAATATCTACTGTACTTAGTTGTCAAGATATTTTGATTTTGATACTGTTATGCTAATTTGATCAGAGTTAAGGCGATTGTTCCTCAGGTGAGCGATGTGGCCCTTGGGCCTCTTGTTTATGAAATGTTATGAAGTGAACAAATTTTGTAGTGCTTATAGAATGTTTTTTTATGCTCGTTGATTCATACTAATAAATTGCATCATCTTGATTTTTGTGATTCTTTCATGGCAGCGTTTATAGGAATCAGTGGTCTTGGGTGTAGAATAAGTCAAATACTTTTTTCGGTACAATTTATCTCCTGTTATTTGATATAACGGTATTCTGGTGTCGTGTGTATACAAAGGTGTGAAACCCGTGACTTAGATGCAGTCTGCGGGCACAATTAATGATAGCAAAGTGTACACCTCAAACCAACCGTTACACTTTATTGTTTTAACTGTGTTTGTTAGCAATACAACTTTCTTGCAAAACGGCAAGTCAATACTTAATTAATAAATATAAAAGAACATGATTTAAATTTTTTTCGGGGCATTTCATTTTCTCATTCCTAGCGATTACGGGGGATAACTCTAAATATGAAACCACGTGTTGAGCTAATGGACGCCATACCCCGTATTTAGCTTTCAATGTATAACTTGATCAAATGAAAATTAGCTGTTTTTATTGAAATACAAAATGTTTAGTATCATAGTATACTTAGTCCATTAGAAAAAATCATGGAGGTTGGTGGTGCAATAAAATTACATTATGTAAAATATAGATATATATATACCCATGAATACGGAAGAGATCAATCATCCACAAAACACATATGTGATAGAGCCAGATCTATTTTTGAAATTTTTGAAAGATATATATGTTTAGCAAATTAAATAATTTTAATTACTCTTTTAACTTTCTACATTGATATTCCTGACGAAACCAAGTAACAAAATCAACAAAACGGAATTAAGAAAAATTAAGATTGAATTATGACTACATAAAAGTGAAAATAAATTCTTTGAAATAAAATTTCAAACCATACATATAACAGCCTGTATGTTTCAGATTGCCGGTGTAAACTCTTAAGCGGCTTACCCGGTACTTGCAAAAATTTTATAATAATGTAATTAACTAAAGTACATCCTAATTTTTTTCATGCTTCTATTTTCTATTTCTAGTTTTGTTAGCTCACCTGAGCTGAAAGTAATACATGTATATGGTAGTTGTAAAAATACATTAATTTGAAAATCTTCTCCTCTGCTCCTGGATATTAAGCCCATGAACTAAGTATATAGTTATGATGAGGAAGAATGCCTCTTCCAAAATTGTGAATTTCATGGCCCCTGGGTTAGGGGTTCTGGTGTTAGGGTGGGGCTCTAATGATTATATTGTAAATATACATTAATTCTTTGAAAATCTTCTACTCTGCTCCTGGATATTAAACAGATGAGCTTAGTATATACTCTATACAGGGAAATATTCGCTCCCCTTTTATTTTCACCCCTTTCGTGTTTGTTGTCAGCAGGCGAATTTAAGACTGGACAAACTACGATGTCTTCAATTATTTCTCTTTAAATATAACTGTGTCTGGGCGAATTCAAGACGGGCAAAACTGTTTGCGAGTGTAGAAGGGCGAAAATTACTTGGGGCAAAAATAACCCTGTATACAGTAGTGATGATGAGGAAGAATGCCTCTTCCAAAATTGTGAATTTCATGATCCCTGGGTTAGGGGTTCTTGTGTTAGGACGGAGTCCTACTGATTATTTAGTGAAAATTCAGTAATTCTTTGAAAATCTTCTCCTCTGCTTCTGGAGATTAAGACCATAAATTAAGTATATAATAATGATGAGGAAGAATGCCTCTTCCAAAATTGTGAATTTCATGATCCCTGGGTTAGGGGTTCTTGTGTTAGGACGGGGTCCTACTGATTATTTAGTGAAAATTCAGTAATTCTTTGAAAATCTTCTCCTCTGCTTCTGGGGATTAAGACCATAAATTAAGTATATAATAATGATGAGGAAGAATGCCTCTTCTAAAATTGTTAATTTCATGGCCCCCTGGGTTAGGGGTTCTTGTGTTATGTAGGGGATCTAATAATTATATAGAGGAAATGCGTTAATTCTTTGAAAATCTTTCCCACTGCTCCTGGATATTTAGCAGATGAAGTACATGTAAGTATATAGTGATGATGAGGAAGAATGCCTCTTCTATAATAGTGAATTTCATGATCCCTGGGTCAGGGGTTGTGGTGTTGTGGTGGGGCTCTAAATGTTTGCATTAATTCTTTGAAAATCTTCTCCTCTGTTCCTGTGTATTAATCTGATAAATTAAGTACATAGTTATGATGAGGAAGAGTAGCTCTTCCAAAACTGTGAATTTCATGGCCCCTGGGTCAGGGGTTAAGGTGTTAGGGCTTGGCTCCAATGATTATGTAGGGTAGGGTGGTGTAATTTCAACTGATTATTATTTTTTTTTTTTGTACTTTAGGTTTGTTCAAATATGTCACTATTTTATGCTACAATTTTTAAATAATTCTTGGAATTTAGAAAGTTTGTTGAATTAAACAATCCCAGAATATTAAAAATTAATTAATTTGCCCTGTGATTATAATGCATATGAACATTGCAAAAGCCACACTGCAGTTTCTCAGGAGGCCCATAAGGCCTATGGGCCTCTTTTTATCATTAAAATAAAGGCAGTCGCTTACATATAATCGTAACATGGTTTGTAGTATGGTCAGTAAATTCCATATGGGGCCCCATTTGGAATTATAATGCATTATAAACCATATTAGGTCAGCTACAAACTATGTAACTAATAATATTGTATAATATGATATTGTATTATATGATATATTATTATATCACATGAAATTGTATCATTTAATATTGTAATATATAACATTGTATCATATGATACAATATTGTATAATATGACATTGTATTATATTAATTTTTGTCCCAGTGTGCATGAAAATCTCTTAATAAATACCAAACCTGTATAGGTAGATATCACTTAAATGTAAATAAAAAGATATATTATAGAGTGGGGCCTCAGATATCCGGACGCCAGATAACCGGACGCTTCAATTTACGGACGATTTTTTTTGGGAACAGATTTTTTATACGTTATTTTGTCTTATTTATCCGGAATTCCGCGTTCCGGATCCGGACGGTCTGTTTTTACCACAAAACACTGATTTACTAATAATGTTGCTTCATTTAACCGGACGGTAAAATTTGATATACCCCGTTCAATACAAACGATAACGCCTGTCAATTGAGTTTCACACCTTCTTTACGTGCTAGACCCCCATGAGTAGCTTGTATAAACACTGCCTTCGTAAATCACTTTCAAATTTACCGACAGTGCTGGCCAGACAGGATTATTCACGCCTCACAGCACGTAGCTTGGATATCTAAACCTGTGCACATGTAAAGTGCCATTGCTTTTTTAAACATCCCTGTATTTCGAATAAAAAATATGCTTATTAATCAAGAAAACTGAAAAGTTTTACAAAGATTTGTGTTTTATCTACCTATTCAAATCGTATTTTAAAATGAATTGTCTCACGGATGCCTTGTTAGATTAAGTCAAAACCGGAAGTACAGGAAGAAAACAAAGTGAAAGCATGTCAACTCATCGGAAGTGCATTGGTGGATCTTGTAATTTTCCAACTAGTAAACATTAAATTTATACATAAAATTGACTTTATTTTAGAATAGAAATAATTTAAAAAATAAATCAATTATTGAGGAAATGGGCATTTCTAGAAATAGATAGTTGGAAACATTACGTACATGTAAATGCCTGGGCACATATCACACTTGGACACAAAGAATTTAGCTAGATTCGGTTATCATTATAGTCTGGTTAATATTTCATGACAAAAAAATAATAAGAATCGGGGTTCTTTATATTTATAAATGTTCATATCAACGGACTACTCTATAATGTGTTGCTATTTAGTATGAATGGCAAAAAAACCCCAGTATCAACACTGGGAGCCATTGTATACAAATACATTATCATTCATGACAACAATAGACACATTTCAGATATCCGGACGCTTCACCTATCCGGACGATTGGACTAAGGAACGAAAGCGTCCGGATAACTGAGGCTCCACTGTAATTGATGAATTTTTTGAAATTCTAAATACTATAAACCAACTTTTATTTGTGTGCGAGAAATATTTGCGAGAACCTCTTCGTCGCCAATATTTCTCGCTGCGAACTAGTCTTCGCCGTTTGGGTGTTATATCAAAACAAGTGTGGATAAAGCATGGTCACGAAAAATAGTCATTGCGAACCAGTTTATCTCTGGCAAACTGCGAAATAAAGCTGTCACAAATAAAAGTTGGTTTACAAAAACTGTTACTGGTAAATCTTCTAAATCTACTTGAAAAATTAAATGTTTTTGTTTACATGAAAAGGATCAAAATGTGATTGAAAGAATATCACATCATCTGATTCATTCATATTCTTTCCCAGGTTCATGCAGAGATGAAAAAAATGAATGTTTTTGTTTATAAGATCACATCATCAGATTCATCAGATTCATTCATATTCTTTCCCAGGTTCATGCAGAGATGGAATATAATTAATTGTAAGACAAATTATTTGATGCATACCTATGTACTTTGGAAACATTGATCTCAATGATCATTTTTCAATTAAACATTGTCAAAGAAAAAAACCCTTCTCAATCAGTCATCATCATTTGACAAATTAAAAAGACAATAACCTTGTCATGTCGAACATCTGAATAAATAAAAACTAGAAGTGTCTAATCAGGGGACAAAATTGGTTTAAATGTGGGAAAATCAGGTTTTCTCTTAAAGGCATGATAACCTACTTTTGGAAGAGTTATCCCCCTTTGACTTTTAAGCTCTTTAAATTTTTTCCAGTTTAGAAGTCTTTCTAAAATTACACTTTCAAATTGTTATTCTCAGGATATTTATTTTAAGGTGGCTTACTATATCAAGATATACTTTTTAAGACACAACATCCAATGATGATGATTTAAATGTTTTGTTAAATTGTTTGTATCAATCAATTTGTTTGAATGTCATCATAGCTCAGTGGTTATAGTATTGGGATTGTGTACCACAGATCACAAGTTTGAATCCGCCTGGGGCTTTTGTTCATTTTTACTGCTTTAGATCTTTAAAAATCTAAAGGAGAAGAGCGTTCAATGCCTGTCAAATCCCCTCCCCCCCCACCTAGGATTTTTAAACAACTTGTGTAAATCTCAGAATCTTACATTTGAAGGTGTGCATCAGTTCAAATATAGTATAGAACTGCATTATCTGACCATTAACAAACATACAATTATACTTTATACTTTTCTTCTTGTTTTCATTTCTATGATTATTTGCTTAACATTACGACGTGATCTCAAACAATCTTTGACTGTGTTAGCGCGATTGTTTATTAAATGTTATTTGGAATGGGCAAAATCATTATGCATTTTTGTCATTATCTGAAGAGTTTTAAAGGTTTTCAAAATGATTCTAGATCTATTACATAAAAATTTTAAAAACCAATGTTTTGCCTAAAAGGAAGCAAAACAGGAAGATTTAAAAAAAAAAGTCCACTATGATTCGAACACCCTTTCAGCCGAGAGGTATACTGTCTACAGTCGTCAGCTGCCTATCACAGTGAGCTACGTAGACACATACCAATACAGGGATTTATCAGTACCTTCTCAGGGGCCGAAATTCGGCCCCATTCCCAATTGAAAATAGGCTCAATTTTTCCCAATTTAGCAGTATTTTTTCCCAAATGGTCAACAGTGCTTATATGTTGATTTCTATTTGAAAAATACTTCGTAAAATAACTAAAATGTCCTTAAATTTTCTCTATTTCACTCATTTAGCAAAGCTGCAGTCATAAAAAATGTTTAAAAACACTCGGTAAATATCGCCAACTTTTATTCCGAATTTCCTCTGTTTTTCTAAAACGTCGTGATTTGGTGGTATACTGTAAATGTATCATGTTATTTCCATATATTAGATTGATAGTTGAGTAAGAGGTAAGCATTAGGAGTTACTTCAAATAGGAAAATATATTTTCAATACTTTTTTGCATTTTAAAAAGTTACATTGATAAATTGTGTAATTTTTTTTAAGGTGTTTATTTCAGAAAAAGACTTGTTCTAATGACCAAATATAGGAATCTTATATAAGTTGGATCATGTTAAAAAGTCTAGCTCTTTGGTTGTCCATATTCAGAGGTCTATGAGGAATTATACACCCTGATTTAACATGTTTAATCATTATATGATAATGTATTCAACATAAAAACTTTTTTCCCAATTTCATCAAATTGTCGATAACATTTTCCCAATTCCCAAAGAATGGCGTTTCCCAAAAGAGGCTGATAAATCTCTGCAATAGTTGTAAATAACTTTAATAGTTTGACAATCATCAATAAATTTTTGAAGTTTTTGTGAAAACCATGAATTTTGACCCATAATGGGTCTATACTCCACTAAAATAAATCAATAATAAAAAATAATGAAAACTTATCTTTTTAATAAAAGTACTTTTAGGATGGAGTCTAGACCCATCCATACCAAAAAATTGCAATTTATTACAAATAAATGGTCAAGATTTAGGCACAAAAAGTTGTGTCACTTATTTGGGAAACGTATACCTCTTGTGTTTATAGAATGAAAACATGTTATTGGCATACATTGTGAAACTTATAGCATAAACAATGTATAAAAGCCAAGAATGCATATTTTATTAACCATTCGAACAAGTTCTTTTGTATTGCTTCAAGTGGGGGATATGTAACGCCCATGTTCTTTTCACCAAAATTGCATATTTTCCTCAATTTGACTTTGTTATCCTCTCAGGCAACTTGTTGCAAAGGGAATATAGCATTGCTGCTGTGCGTGTGTGAATGTGTGTCTCCTTCTGCTTATGGGCAAGATTTAAAGAAAACCCTCACACGAATGTTTATCAAACTTCGTACTCTTTTTTGGCATGGTAAAAGGACAAACTGTATTAATTTTTAAGTCAATTGGCTAAATATTTATTAAAAAATCGTTAAAATAACAACAATATAAACAAGAATTTTATGTACAACTTGACAATTGAGATTTCCGGGTCACTTCTGCGATACTATAGTGAAAGTAAACAGTTCAAATGAACAACTTAATATATTTTTGGATTTTGATGATCTTGTAAAGGTAATAAACAAATGTTTTATGGTAATGAAGTGTTAGATGTTAAATGTTAAAAATTGAAGCGAACAGGAGATTAAACTCATCCCATTCTCATCAAAACAAGCAGCCGAGTTTTGGCCATTGTTTCTCGAATTACTACGAGTGAAAATACTGCAAGAGAATTTAATTACATGTATGTTCATAAATAATGCACAGTATTTCATGATGCGAGGGGATGCTAAGAGCAACTCCTCTTAAACCACTGCACGGAATTTCCTTATACTTTGTAAGCACTGAGGACACAATGTCTAGATGTGCATATTACCAGGAGATTCTGATTATTTTTCTGGAAATTTCTGCCGTTTTGAACTTAAAGGGTACCTGCAGCCAAACCCATGTGAAACTTATGTTAAAGAGTTTATTTACCAGAATGTAATGCAAAAAACCGCATCGAAATCGATGCAAAAATAACGGAGTTACGCCGCTTCAAAGTGGCTATTTTTACCTGCTTTGAGAAAGCCAATCAAGAGAAAATAGAATTAGGCGATAACGAGGCTTCAGCGGAAGTGACGTCACGAGGTCAACAGGAGGAAAATTTCCATACAAAGCTATACAAAATAAATTCGATTTTACAGTGAAAATGATTGATATAGGTCTGATGTTTTGAGTTATTTTAAGTATTGTAGATTTAGAAATCTGTATCCGTATATATTTGTTACAGTCAGATTTATTTTTAAAGGATTTAAAAATTTGCTATCCTCCTCGCCTCTTTACCGATGATTACGATATCTTAAAACAATGCATCGGCAGAATATATTCATTATTCAATTTTTAATTACATAACCTCATTTCACACGCTTATGATCTGAGACAATGACACAGGTAAACAGGTAACTAACGGAGCTACTGCTCCAGACAAGTGTATATCTGGGGTATGTATACACATGGTACACATGCATGTCTGGTGAACAAAGGGGGGTTTCACACCTCTAGACTGGTAAATTGATTTGTGTATAATAAGCTACTTAAAACAGAAAAATAAATTAGACTGTGTAAAATCAGGCGTTCCTAAGCTAATACATGTGTATAGTCTGTCAATCAGACTATCAAAACGTAACCACTAACCTGCTAACGTTCAAAATAAATGCATTGATTGTTACTTATTTACTCACATTTAAAATGACAAATTAACCATTCAGCCGTTTTAATCTTATTAAAAATATAATTAGGTAATTATTTCAGAAGTAATTACGTTGATCATTAATTTAGTCTCAATTTCTTATCTAATATTAATAAAGTGCAACTTTCTTTCGAGCTCTATGGTCAGCAGTTAAATACTCCAAATAGCTTAATTAAGTTGTTATACTGACGCCGAATCATTATAAAATCTTTAAAAAAAATTATGACAAAAGATGTAAATAAGTCTAAAATAAAATTCCACTATCGTATTTTTAAAGAATACATGTACAAGACAGACTTCATCATGCAGCCATCTTGATGGACTTTCGTCCTGATCCGTTTATAATTAATCCTGTGTTTATTTTATATGCATGCTGTTTTGATTGTTATTGGTTTGAAATTAGTACAAAAGAATAATTGGGCGACATAGTGGTAATTTTATGTCTCATATTAGGAATAGACCCGCGTTATAATACACTGATGTACCTTTTACAAAATATGTACTATTATCAATTTTATTAGTAATGTCATGGACAAATCATCCCAGAAAAATACGAAAATATGTTTCTAATAACAAAAGTGTTTTGATTGATTGTCATTTTGCTACATAGACTGTGAATTTATATGGAAAGTGTGTTACAAATTTGACTTAAATCATTAATCAAAAAATTTTCCGAATTCGGCATTTTTGTTCGGTAAAATACGAGTTTAAATTCAAACAACATTTTATTTAGTCATCCTGGGTTGAAAAGGAAATAAAAATACAGAAACAACTGTTCATATATCGATAAAACAATGCAAGAAAACGAACAGCTTTCATACGATTTTCTTGTTTCTCATGTAGCGACGTTGACCCCGTGACGTCACAGTTCATCTCGCGCCAAATCGGCTTGATTCAAAAACCGTTCAGGTGTGAAATTGGGTTTTCCCCAAATATCTCGAAAAGTACTTATACGATCGCAGTAAAATTTTCAGGATGATGTTTTTTCACATAGATCTCCATAATATCAAAAAATGACCGGCACTGCAGGTACCCTTTAAAAATTGACCCTATATTGAATATAGTAATGAACAGTTTGTAAGTGCAACTAATCTCTTAAACCGATGTGAACAATGTGCATGATATATATACTACCAGGAAATTCCGATTCCATTATTTTTCTGGAAATTTCAGCCATTTTGAACTTCAAATTTTTAGTTGTTTAAAAAGACTAAGGAATAGATATTTGCAGGAAGTTTTTAGCTGATGATTTTTTGCGATTTACGCTCTTTATCAAATTTAAGGATTTTTCTGCTTGGAAACTACAGTCGCACCTGTTTTAAGCGGCCACTTGTGGGACAATGACAAACTGGCCGCTTAAGACAGGTGGTCTCTTATTCCAGGTTTCAAATTAATGAAGAAAAAACACTAGGTATATTCATTTTGGCTCTATTGCACAGATTTGTTAATAGCATCTGTAATGGCGGCGTACACAGAGGTGGTGAATGCACAGCTCGGATTGCTGAATAAACAGTTTGATTAATTTTAAATGGCCGTTTTGATTTAATTTATCTATCAAGGGATTAAGAGCGAAACATTTTCTGCTAAATACGCCCAAGCAATAATTTTCAATTGATTAAATGCGATAAACAATCAGAAGTAGCGTTTCCGTACAAAGGCTATGTTCTGAACTAAGATAGCCAATGTTTAACCTCTAAAAAAGTGTCAAAATTCTATTGGGGTGTATAATAAGCACCCTTTTAATTCTCTCAAAGAAATTTTCTAGAAAAAAAGGTGCGTATTGTTGGCAAATTGCTGTACATGTTAAGCGCAAGACTGGCCATTTAATAACTTTGTAATGAAGTTTATAAGTACATGTAGATATATAAACAACACAAAACAGGTGTTATAATCAATTATTTCATTAAATCTCAGCAGACTTCAAATTACATACTCAATTATTTGTCATTAACTCATCATCAGCTGTCAAAGTTTGGCTTCTTGTCGGAGTCAGAAGTGATGTGACAAAACAGACAAAATGGCCGTTGAAAACAGGCATGTTGAAACCACGGGATCTAAAAACACTGGCCGCTGGCCACGTTAGACATTTAGCCACTTAAATCAGTTAAAATATAGTGAAAAACTAAACGGTCGGGATTGAAACTGGCCGCTCATGGCGAGTGGCCGCTGATTAAAGGTGGCTGTAACAGCAGATGCGACTGTATATCAAGCCACCTTAATTATACCACAGCAACGAAGGTAAATTGTTTTTGACTATCTCTCAGCCAGTCCTGTTTTAGCTCACCTGAGTATAGTAATAAACCGTTTGTAAGCACAATTCCTTTTTAAACTACTGCACAGAAATTCATTAAACTTGGTAGGTATTTAGGACACAATGTGTGCATGTGCATATTACCAGGAGATTCCAACTCCATTATTATACCCCCACAAACAAAGTTTGGAGGGGTATAAAGGAAATACCTTGTCCATCTGTCCGTCTGTCTGTGCAAGAAGAAACATTGAAAGTTCTTACTTCACACAAAGATTGCTTATAACCTGTGTTGTGTCATGATTTTGACCCAAGATCATTTAAGCAAGTTCAAGGTCACTGGAAGAAAAATTGCAAAATTCGTGTCCAGTTCATATTAATATTGGAAGTTTATATTTCACACAAAGATTGCTTATGACCTGAGGGTGTTATGATTTTGACCCAAGATAATTGGAAGGCAAAGTGCAAAATTCATGTCCAGTCTATATCTTTTTAATGGAGAAACATTGGAAGTTTTTACTTCACACAAAGATTGCTTATGACTTGAGGGTTTGTCATGATTTTGAGTTTCTTGGCCCAAGGTAATTTGTATGAATTTCTCATGGAAAAACAACACACAAAAAATATTTCATCAAAGTTGAATACCCTTCAATGAATAGTAAAATAATTTGATATGTGCCGATACTAAAACAGGAAAATATAAGAGGTTCACGGAATTATTATATATTATTATTTATTTATATTGTGCTTTTTAAAGCTGAACATGACTCAAACATAGGCACCAGCATACTGGTATATAAACACTTCCATTTGTTGCCCCATTGCACACATGAATTACATTGCTGATGTGTATTATTGTAAAGTCTTGTGAACAGCTGTACACACTTTTTCCAGCCAAAACTTGATCAAAAGTGGGGGGATGGGGTGTATTATACATTGTGACAAAAATTTTGATTCATTTTGTCAGAGCCTGTTTCCCGATGCCGCTGGAGTACATGAATGCTGATATCGCATGTTGTGGGAGTTGTATGGGTTTACACCTAAGGAATTGGGTTTTTTTTTGTAAAAACTACAATAGGAAAACTCTTTTTTTTTAACCATATGTAATTTACACCAATCCTAGTATATTTTTGAAATTCCAAGAAAATCTACCATCTGGTTCTTTTTAGGGGTCATCTCAAACTACAGGTTCATTTACTTTAGGAATATATACTAATAGGAAATTGTCATTTTTCGCACTTCGAAGAAAATAAAAAAAATACTACAATAGTGATTTTCATTAAAATCTTATATGTGATTAGTAATATCATTTTCTACTTTATTTGTTAAAAATACTAAATTCTACTGTCAGGTTTTTAGCTCACCTGTGTTGAAAGCTCAAGTGAGCTTTTCTGATCACAGTTTGTCGTCCGTCTGTCCGTCCGTCTGTCATTAATCTTTTCACATTTTAAACTTCGTCTCTAAAACCACTCAGCCAATTTCAACCAAGTTTAGCACAAAGCATCCCTATGGAAAGGTGATTTTAAATTGCAGAAATGAAAGACCAATCTTTATTCAAAACGGAAAAAACCTCTAAACTGTAGAAAAAGGGGGGTGCATTTTTAAAAATCTTCTTCTCAAGAACTACTGAGTCAAATTCAACGTAATTTAGCAAAAGTAATAATCCTAATGGAAAGGAAAATATAAATTGCAAAAATTATGGGCTAATTCTGGTTCAAATTTGAGTAATTTACGAAACTAATAATAAAGAGATAATAGCGGTCAATAAGTTTATAACTCCATATCTCGATAACGAGGTTCTTTGTTTAAAGCAGCCATGTTGGACGCATGACAAACAAGTCAAACTGACAAAGATGAATTTGCTTGTTGTGCAACACTTTACGGGCAAAGCGAATATTTGAACATGCAAAATATATTTGTGGCAATTTTGTGAAGTAAATTGAGGTTAAATATTTAAATGCGTTGACATTTTAACTTGTGACAGTGCAGGTTTTAGCTAGTTTTGATTTTCATTTTATTTTAGTCTTTAACTTGAGGGGAACTATCGCCTGTATTTTGGAATTTTTACATATCGAATCAAATATGGACTTAAGTAAATCAGACAGCTGATTGTTTACCTGCGCAGACCAAACTCCTATAAAATACTATACATTTTATTGGTAATTCAGTACAATCTCTGTAATGGTTGATTAATGCAATGTGTTTTGTTAAGATGCTCAGCATTTTCAGTCTAAACGGAGATTTTTTTCGCTGCTAGAAATATATAGGTTTATTTATGATAAAAAATAAATGTTCTTTTTTTTTTGTGTGGATGTTTGTTCTGTTTTAATTGTTTACAATTTTCTATTTATCTACCATTTTTGAGTGTCAAGCTTTGAATTATAAGCAAGATACAGAACTTTGCTCGTAATTCTTTGTTTGCACACAGAGCTGAGGCCATGCTTTTGTTCTTTTACATTTCAAAAAATGCTGAATAGGAAATACATATACAAACAAATTTAAAGGATGATATGCTGTAACTACTTTCTGGGGCCCCCCTCTTTATAAGATGAATATGAAATCTACACCAACTTTGATGGTTTTTTCAGACACAATTAAATAAAAATGACCTCTTTAAAACAGTTTCCATAGTTATGACACATTACTTTTTTTTTTTTTTTTTTTTTTGTGAATATTTTATTGGCTCAACAATTTTGGTACAAATATTTTTAGAACACAATTCAAAACGTTTCACAATAGAATAAATGATAAATGGCATTGAAACAGATCAATATATGAGTACCTTGGACATGGAGCTAAAATATTGACATGGATCTAAAATATACATGCATCTTAGTTTTAACATAGTAGAAAGCATTAATCAGCAAACTTCAAACAATCAACACAATCCATATAATACTAAAAGACCACAGTTAATAAGTTAATTAATATTGGCTGCCATAATTCATAAAAAATGTGCATTTGATTCTTCGAACAGATGACACATTACTGTTACGGGGATAAATGTATTTTTGCTCTTAAGAAAATTTTACAGCGGAAAATCATCTTGGTTTGTAGCCATTTGTTGTTTTTGAATAAAATTGAAAATAATGGGTGGGGATTAGGAAAATAGAGTGATATGCCTGTCAATACATTGCAGTGGCGCTGTGGGTGGGGAGGGACTAGACCTTATCAGAAATCTTGACATGCAAAAATAAAGATTTTGAGTACGACTATGTTTAACTTTGCAAAAAAAGTGTGTGTGTGTGGTGGGAAGGGGGGGGGGGGGCTAAGCCCCCATTCCCCAGTTCCGACACCTATGCATTGATTATAATAGCTCTTAACATATCACATGACAACATTTTTCATTCAAGTGTATTCATCGATCAAGTGAGTGAGGTTTATAATTCAATTTGCATGAGCGCATTGGTACAGTTTTCTTCTTTCACATATGGGATTTTTTTTTTTTTAATAAAATACAATAACTAGTAGTTGAAAAAGAAAAAGTACCTATATGCTCTATATTTTGATGTTTTATAAAGTGGGGGAGGGGGGTGTTTAGGGTGGGGGGAGAATTAAAATAAAGGGAATTTGAAGTTAACAGTGTAGCCTTACCAAAAATTTAGTTTTATATCTCGCATAGGATCTTGTTTTCGGTAAAAATGGTATTTCGTAAAGGTACAATGTCAGATTAAGTGTATGCAAAAATAAGTGTAAAATTAGGATACTTCACGGTTTTTATTTTTTGTTATTCTACTAAGGGGCTATATGGCACAATATCCTTTGAACACCCATATAAAGCCATTGTTGCTCAGGTGAGCGATGTGGCCCCATGTGCTCTTGTTAGTGGGGGTCATCTCAAAATATCAAAATGCACCAAATTTTGATATATATTTAGAGTATTATAAATGTAGATTGTTACAATGGATTCATTTAAAAATTAAGAAAAATAACCCTGAGGATAGCATTATTCTGTGTGTAAAATTTCTATGGTGCACACTTTTCACTTTTTCTTTCATGTTATTTCGTATAACGTACTCCTACAGAGCTTCGTTTTATCATAACTTCATAAAAGCACAATGGTAATGCTCACCTACTGAACAATGGAAAAATCATTTAAAAAATAAAATTTTCATTAAAAATCAATATATATTAATCTGTATTTTGATTATTGTGTTAAATTCAATAAATGGTATCAAAACAATTTCCGAAAATGTATAAATACACTTTATTTTACTAGAATGTGCAAAAACATGCGCAATGAAAACTAAAGTTAGACTCCTTAAATTCTTTTGTCAAAATACATTATTCTTAGTTTCATTTCACTGTAAGAATATTTATCTACTGTTCTTAGCATCAAAAAAGTTATCGTGAGTGTATTCACCGTTATGTAACCAGCCTCAAAAGTTTCTGGTGAAGCTTGTGCCAGACTTCACAGTTTATTCAAATATAAGGTAATTATCAATCATAATTATTTTGTGGTCACCAGTGCGCATGTGTTGAAGTCCAAGTGCTAAAAACAATGTCAGTGAATCTAGTTCAAATGGATTCTCAACCAAATCAACAACAAAAGGAGTGTATCTAACAATATTTGGCTCGATTTTTTTATAAATTTATATGAACATTCAGGACTAAACATGTCTAGGTCATATATTACTATCAGGACTACTGTATATCTTGGTTTTTTTCGTGATCATCTAAATTTTGCTCTTTTCGCTATCACTTTTTCATTGCAAATAATTCAATATGCAGTTATTATATCAGGTATTGTTTGCCATAAAAAAATCTTTTTAAATCGCAAAAAATGACTGTTGCAAATTAAAAAAAAGTTATACATTTTCCCCATTTTCGCAGATTTTGTGACACATGAAAACCCCCCAGATGTATACTATGTTAAAGTATTTAATGCAAAACAAGACTCAAGAAGTATAATGAAAGTTATTCTTTATAAGCTACCAAACTGTGAAGTTGGACACAAGACAGTTACCCAAGTGCATGCATGCACAGACCCCATTGCTTGTTACCCCTGCGAGATGATCATGAACAATTCATGATTTTCTCTTGAATAATTCATGAATACTATTCATGAAATGTTCATGAAGAGTTCATGAGGATCCCATGAACTTATTATTGGACATTTTAAAGTCATGAATTTTTGTTCATGAGAAAATGTTGATGAATATTCATGAACAAACTTTTTCATGAATAATTCATGAACAGTTATATTCATGAAGATTCATCAATTGATGAATGTCCAATAATAAGTTCATGGGATCTTCATGAACTGTTCATGAATAAGTTTAATGAATCTTCATGGACTGTTCATGAATAAGATTATGAATTTTATTCAGGAATTATTCATAAATAAAATTCATGAACTATTCATGAAAATTCTTACCTACTACATTTTGTATATAAAAAAGTAAAATCTCATATAAAAATGACTATAAAATACTTTATTATAATTGAAGAATAATGAGACAATATCTAAAGTAATATATATCACATAATATTCTTATGTACTGACTATCACTTTAAATAATCAGCAAGTTTAATAAAGTTTGCAAAACAACAGGTAATGATATCAATACTGAACTCATTAGCTTTAAAGAAATGTTACAATATTAGAAATTGACATCCCAATATGCGATGATTTGAAATATATGACATAAGAATATGATAACTAGTTGCTAACTATCAATATGTCCTTTATGAAATCTTGCTTTGTTGCATTTTCCTTGCCTTTGCGCATATTGATTTCACTTGTATGCCATATATTGCAAGGTGCATTTACTGCATGGTAGGTAAAATGCTTCATCCTTTAAAAAAAATTTCTACAAACCCAGAGTAACTTGAGTGTTATTTTTGTCTTGGTGACAATTCTTCTTGGTGGCAATTCTTCCCAGGCTTCACATATGATATAGCTCTTTTGGTGGCAGAAGAGTCGTACCTCTGTACTGTAAAAAATAATATGACAAATAGCAGTATAATTATGACATGTCGTTTAACACAGTCATTTGAAACATCAACTAATCATTTAATCACGTCATATAATTCATTTTTTAATTCAAATATTTTTATCAAATAAGATAACGCTGAAATTGCACGAGTGCGAGTGCTTACCCTAGAAAAAGTGATATTGCAGAAAAAAGAAAACAAGATGAAACCATAACTGTTTTCAAATCTGTAAAAATTTATTGCCATTTTATTAGAAATTTTCAATTATTTGCAATAGCATTTATTTATTACTTACTGAAAGTTATGTTCCATGATCACTATCTTTAGGGCTTTCTAATATTCTGGGTTTTCTGTATAATTCTAGAGTAAAAAAAGTTTGTATTCATTAACTCAAATGACATCTGCATTATATATAACTTTATCTTGTAACTGCGCCGGTTTAGGTATATCAAACGTGTAAGTTATTATCAATTTTGTAGTTAAACTTATTAGTCAGACAAGAACTTCACTACAAATTAAAAACCGCCATTTTGAAATGTTTGAAAAAAGCGAATAAATCTGAATTTTCCGTTTTGACTCCTTTACATAAAAGTTTTTTTCGATATATACATACCAAATTACCTTTAATATCATTACTTTGAACTACATCTGCTGCATTATCTTCTTGCATGTTCCATACTAAAATTATGCCAACGCTCATGTGGAAGATCCGTCTGCTTTCATTCAAAATAAAATGCGTAATCACTGGGCGGAAGTGACGTTGTAGAATCAAAACAACTCGCTGAATGTATATTCTGAGATTCTTTTCATTTGGTTAAATAATTTTTAACATACGTTAATAATAATCAAAGAATATCTTTAAATAAAACTATATTTAAGGTGGTAAAGTTTCATTATTATATAATAAGAGATTGAAGAAACGTACGATTTAATATTGTTTAGTTTACACAAGTTGTGTCTGTTGAATTTCAACCCCCTCCGTTTTTGAACCCCTCAAGGTTATGGAACTTGAAAAAATAATTTACACTCAATTTAATATTCTGTCATACTTTATTTCTATAATTTTGCATTAATGTTTTACAGTAAAATTTTCATTTTTGCTTGACATTAAGTTTATGACATATTAAAGATCAGTGTGTTTTTGTAACGGAGGCGAATCGACATGACACGTCATAAACAATGGCGGACTCCTTGAAACTCGGAGCGTAGATGTCAGAGTTTTTACAGCTAATCATAAATGCATGGTTGGAAGATCTCAACGAAATATTTGCGCAACGGATTTGTAACTTCATAGAATGAATTGCTTTCAAATGTGTGCAACAGTGATGCCTTTTACAAATAAACCGCAATGGCTCGACGGGGTCCAAATTTCAACCGAATGTGCTCGGAACATTTTCCCTGTCGTTCTTCCAGAAACAGACGCACTTCGTCTTGTGTGTATATATACTTCTATGATAGACTGACAACCGACCACGTCTTTAATAAACTTGATATACTTCAAACAAGTTAGAAATCAATGTATTCAAAAATTTTTTTCCAACAAACACGCAAATTTTAAAATAATTTCACCTTTGTTTTTGTCAACGAATTTACATGTTTACAGAATTAAATAAGTAATGAAACTATAATAAATAACACCTTTCTTTTTCAAAATTAAAGATGCCACATTAATATAGGTGTTTGAATATTCATAAATGTTCATGAAGACTATGCTTTAATAATATTTTGAGATGTATACAAATTTTTAAAACATATAATGTTCTGAATATTAAACTGTGTTAAACTTCTAAAAGTATTTGAAATTATATAGAGGTATTTCCTGTATTCTTGTATGTTCATAATTTATTCATGAATTACATTTTAAGAATATATTCATGAATAAAATTCATGAACCACCTTTATGAACCAGTTATGAACCAGTCATGAATATGTCATGAAACTTCATGAACGGTTCATTAAAGTTCTTAAAATCATGAATTTCATCTCACAGGGGTACTACAGCTAATATTAAAGTCAACAGTTGGCTGAAATTGTAACTGGCAAGAGCTTTTTGATGCAAGTTAATGGTAATGCATGGTAATTGCATGTAAATGAACAACCAAGTATTTTTTGTTGGGATAAGTTTTAAAAACCCACAAAACCCACTTACATCAAATGTCAGATATTATACCTCTGTGAATATTTTCTATGTAAAATAAACATGCTATTCTTATTAACCATGAAATAGTTTCCATGCATTCTGCCCATGGTGAATAGTCATCGAATAGTCATCAAAACTATTCACCCGCGGTATTCAATTTTCCTTCGTTTTTAGCTCACCTGAGCTGAAAGCTCAAGTGAGCTTTTCTGATCACTTTTTCTCCAGCGTCCGTCTGTCTGTCCGTAAACTTTTTACATTTTTGATTTCTTCTCCAGAACCACTGGGCCGATTTCAACCAAACTTGACACAAAGCATCCTTAATAGGTAAAGGGATTGAAGTTTGTTAAAATGAAGGGCCACGCCCTCTTTCAAGGGGAGATAATTAAAAATCATTGAAAATTTGTTGGTATTTTTTCAAAAATCTTCTTCTCAAAAACCATTCGGCCATAAAAGCTGAAACTTGTGTGGAAGCATCCTTAGGAAGTGTAGATTTAAGTTTGTTCAAATCATGATCCCAGGGGGTTGGGTGGGGCCACAATGGGGGGGGGTCAAGTTTTTACATAGGAATATATAGAGTTAATCTTTAAAAATCTTCTCTGAAACTAATCAGCCAGGAAAGCTGAAACTTGTGTGGAAGCATCCTCAGGTAGTGTAGATTTAAGTGTGCTCCAATCATGATCCCCAGGGGTAGGGTGGGGCCACAATGGGGGGGTGTGTGTGTAATTTTTACATAGGAATATATAGAGTAAATCAACAAAAATCTTCTTCTCTGAAACTGATCAGCCAGGAAAGCTGAAATTTGTGTGGAAGCATCCTCAGGTAGTGTAGATTTAAGTTTGTTCAAATCATGATCCCAGGGGGTTGGGTGGGGCCACAATGGGGGGAGGGGGTTGAATTTTTACATAGGAATATATAGAGTAAATCTTCAAAAGTCTTCTTCTCTGAAACTGATCAGCCAGGAAAGCTGAAACTTGTGTGGAAGCATCCTCAGGTAGTGTAGATTTAAGTTTGTTCAAATCATGATCCCCAGGGATAGGGTGGGGCCACTAGGGTGTGTGTGTAATTTTTACATAGGAATATATAGAGTAAATCAATATAAATCTTCTTCTCTGAAACTGATCAGCCAGGAAAGCTGAAATTTGTGTGGAAGCATCCTCAGATAGTGTAGATTTAAGTTTGTTTAAATCTTGATCCCTAGAGGTAGGTGGGGCCACAAGGGGGAGGGGGGTTGAATTTTTGCATAGGAATATAAAGAGAAAAATCTTCAAAAATCTTCTTCCCAGAAACTGATCAGCAATAAATGCTGAAACTTGTGTAGAAGCATCTTCAGGTAGTTTAGACTCAATTTAATTTGTTCAAATCATAATCCCTAGAGGTAGGGTGGGGCCACAATGGGGGTGTGTGTGGATTTTTTTACATGGGAATATATAGAGTAAATCTTTAAAAATCTTCTTCTCTGAAACTGATCAGCCAGGAAAGCTGAAACTTGTATAAAAGCATTCTCAGTTAGGGTAGATTCAAGTTTGATAAAATCATGATACCCAGAGGTAGGGTGGGGCCACAGTTCGGGGGGTCAAATTTTCACATTTGAATATATAAAGAAACATATTCAAAAATCTTCTCAGAAATCGATTGGGCAGAAAAGCTGCAACTTATGTGGAAGGATCCTTAGGTAGGGAAGATTCAAGTTTGTTCAAATCATGATCCCGGGGGTAGGATATGGCCACAATTGGAGGGTGGGGGTGTCAAATTTTTACATAGGAATATATAGGGAAAAATCTTCTAAAACACAATTAGTCAGTTCAGACAGTGTAGATAAAAATTTGTCAAATCATATTCTTCAGGAGTAGGGTTTGGCCACATTGGGGGATTGGGGGGGGGGGTGTTCCAATTTTACAAAGGAAAACATTCAAATTATTCACAAAAACTCAAATGTTATTATATATTGTTTTACTTATATGCAAACATTTAAACATATTGTTTATTCTTTAAAATTGTTTAGTGTCTGGCCCCTGGACAATTCTTGGACCTCACAAGGGGTTTGAAGTTTGATGTAGGTTTATAATCCATATATAAACAGGTGTTTAAGTCTGATCACCCTCTCGAGAACTGCAATGCTCAATATGTGATATGACTGTAAAATCATCCTGTTACAAAGGGGCTCAATAAGAATATGCAGGTGAATTTTTTTTTATACAAGATCTAATATTGTACGACATTGTTCAGATATTTTGTATTTGACTCCATGTAGCTGATTTCATTATGGCTATTGTTGCTCAGGAGAGCGATGTGGCCCATGGGCCTCTTGTTCAAGTTAATGTATTAAAGTCAACAAGTCCGATAGCTTTAATTTGTTTACCATAAAGAAAATCTGCATCGCCAACAAATAAAGTTTTCTTTCGTATAATAAAATACATATATATTAAATATATAGACGATAGCAAGTTTTTTGTCTCCCTCGTTTGAAAAGCATTTTTAATAGCTATTCTGTGACATAGTGTATTAAAAAGTAAAAGTTTTGATGTAGTGAGATACCGTAAGAGATCAATTTAGAACATTTTTGGTTTTGATCTTCAACTGATATTTCTATTTTATGGCGTGACCATTTGGAGGGGCGAAGCCAATAAGCATAATTACATTTTCACTTTTGTGTAGTGCCAATAGATTATAGAAATATGAACAGTTATATCTGTCTATCTTTTTATTCATTACGCTAAAGGTCAGGGACTCGGTCCTCAGTGCGACATCATTATTAGCAAACAAACATCACTCAACAAATTCCATCAAATTTGCAAAGCTCCAAATACAGGTAACTCTCGATGGCTCGAACTTCGATCGCTCGAAGTTCTTGATCGCTCGAAGTGAGTCTAGGGTCCCGATTTTTTCCCCTATATAACTAAGGAAATTTACTCTTGATTTCTCGAACTCTTGATCTCTCGAAACCCTTGATCCCTCGAAGTCAAACTGCAGTCCCGTTATTCATAATCTATAGTTTTTTACTCTCGATACCTCGAAGTGGCTGTGTATATCCAAGCGTTACCTAATTAACACCTACTTGGTCATCTAAATGGCTCCAGGCGGACGGTAGACGCGGGACCCGTGTCACAGGTTGTTTATTCAGGCGACACTTGTCCTGCCAGGTGATAATTGTTTGATGATTGACCATACCAGTACCTAATCTATAGTTAACACCGACCGTTTTACGATAATTTGAAGGCGCTGTGAAAATGATAAATTAATTGAGACGGAACGATAATTTTGAGCCATGGTAAAAATTTTAGAATTATAAAACTGTAGAAATTATGCTTATCAGCATCATTGTCATTATAATGATTATTGCTGAACAAGTTCTTACAGCTGACGAAGGACCCGTAAAGTGGGAACAATGGGTGATATTCAATAATCTAATTCACGACATGTCATCTCGCAGTCCAGTAGTACTGAGCAATCTGATCACAATATGATGCATAAAATAAATAATTACAGAGTATCATGAATTTATTCAATATTTGTTTCTATTTAGTTTTTAAAACATCCAAGTCTGTATATTTAACTGAAAAGAAAACATTGTTTAAGCACGTGCCTAAAGGTAAGCACTTAATAAATGGCTTAATCATAACATCCGGTAAGACTAATTTTAAAACCCGTCGGTCAACCCGGAAAACTCCGAACTCTTGAAAACTCGAACTCTTGATACCTCGAAGTTTTTCCTCGGTCCCATGGACTTCGAGTTATCGAGAGTTACCTGTAATTACAAGTTAAAAAGAAGATGAAGTCCAGTTTCAGAAGAAAAACATTTTATTTATCTTTTCAACAAATTAACCATCAGATCTACTTGAAATTGTTAGCTATGATTGTTAAGCTATTTTTAGTTATTAACTAATTATTTAGTTGTTAACCCATGTATCAATTAATCCAAGAATTTTGGTGCATTTCCTTAGTAACCTTCCCCCCCCCCCCTTCCTGTCAACATACAGTGTATTTATAAAATTGTACTTATTTAAATTCTTTATTAGGGTCTGGAACGATTTTTTTCTCCCTAGCCCAATTTGCTTATAGCTAAATTTAAAAAGGGCCTTTGGGCAAGGATGTGCAGTGACCTTGAATCAAGTTTCTATATCAAAGGTTACGGTGACATCAAAGTAATGATTAAAATTCCTGTCAAGACTATACCTTATATCAGGTTTTTAGCGTGTATCCAATTTCCGCTTTTTTTCGCGACAATTTCCAAATCGCAGAAAATAAATCAGCGTAAATTTAATACAAAGTTTTGTTCGTGTAATAGAGTTTTCTCTTTCCTTATCAAGAAAGAAAAAGTACGCTGACTTGTGTTCAGTTTGTTTAGTTAGAAGTAGAAATTGCGGGATCAGAGGACAAGCGCCAAATAACAGATGTGTAAGCCTCCATTGAAAATCTAATTAAAATGGTCACTTTTCTTGCATAAACCGACGTCTAATTATACCTGAGCTACTGGTTTATGTAAAGGTACATGATCTATTTATTTATGACTGTTTGCGTCTCTGAAAATAATTATTAGTAACTATTAAGTCACATTATGGAAATCATGTAAATGGTTTCATTGTCCAAATTTTTCATAGTAAAGAGCGATAATTTAGATACTTTTCCCCTCTTACTTCACAGGTTAAAACAATCGTGAATTAATATTTTCAATCTGACTTTGAAATAGTGAAAATTTGATTCGCATAAATTTTATATACTGTTCTAAGTTTTGATTCGCGGAAAAAACCTGATATACGGTATATTCCACCCCGTTGGCATAATCTTGCTCATAATTTACCCCCAGAGTGCCATCAGGTAAAGTTCTGCTGTGATCTTTAACAAAGTCTTTGGGTCAAGGGTCAAGTTCATATAAGATCTCTATAGAAAATCCTCGTCTAGACCATATATTCTCTTTCCTTGGCCCAATCTAGCTCATACTTCACATAAAGAGCGTGTGTAGGTAAAGGATTTGCAGCGATTTTGAATGAAGTTCTAGGTCAAAGTTGAAAGTTTTAACAGATCTTTTTTAAATCTTTGGACCATTGTTTCTCTTTCCTGATCGGGTTAACAAAAATAAAGGTGTGACCTTGGGTCAAGTTTTTTTAGCTCACCTGAGCTGAAAGCTCAAGTGAGCTTTTCTGATCACCCGTTGTCCGTCGTCCGTCTGTCCGTCCGTCTGTAAACTTTTTACATTTTGAACTTCTTCTCTATAATCACTTGGCCAAATTAAACCAAATTTGGCAAAAAGTATCCTTATAAGAAGGTGAATATAAATTGCAGAAATGAAAGACTGATCTTTATTCAAAACGGAGAAAACCTGGAAACTGTAAAAAAGGGGGGTGCATTTTTAAAAATCTTCTTAAGAACTACTGAGTCAAATCAACATAATTTAGCAAAAATAATCCTTATGGAAAGGAAAATATAAATTGCAAAAATTATGATCTAATTCAGTTTCAAATTTGAGTAATTTACGTAATTAATATTAAAGAAATAATAGCTGTCAATCAGTTTATAACTTCGGGTTCGGTATTCCATACCTCGAAAACAAAAGTTCTTTTGTTTGCAGCAGCCATTTTGAACGCATGACACACGGGTTGACAAAGATGAATTTGCTGGTTGTGCAACACTTTACGTGCAAAGAGAATATTTGAAACATGCAACATAGATTTGTGCCGATTTTGTGAAGTAAATTGAGGTTAAATATTTCAATGCGTTGACATTTGCACTTACAACATATTATAAAATGCTATACATTTTATTGGTAATTTGGTACGATCTCTACGGAATGGTTAATTAATGCAACGTGTTTTGTTAATTAAAGATGCTCAGCATTTTCAGTATAAACGGAGATTGTTTTCGCTGCTAGAAATATATAGGTATATATGTGATGAAAAATAAATTGTGATCTTTCTTTGTTTTAGTGCACGTTTCTTCTGTTTTAATTGTTTACAATTTTCTATTTACTTTCCATATTCGAGTGTCAAGCTTCGAATTATAAGCAAGATACAGAGCTTTGCTCACAATTTTCTGTTTGCACACAGAGCTGATGCCTTTCTTTTGTTCTCTTATATTTTAAATGCTGAATAGGAAATATCAAGTTTAAAAATCTAAAGTTGAATGTAATAAACTCATTTGAACAAAAAAATTGACACAAACCTAGCAGAATTGCGAGCTCTATATCTTGCTTATAATTTTATGATTGACGCTGAAATTTTGATTGATCACTAGAAATTTCTATCTAAACGTTTAATACTTGTACAAAAAAATTAAAAGAAGATATGCTGTAACTACTTTCTTGGGCCCCCTCTTAATACGATGTATAATATGAAATCTACACCAACCTTGATTGTTTTCAGACACAAATATAAACAATCGCTTTAAAACGTTTTCCATGGTTATGACGGGATAAATGTATTATCGCTTTTAAGAAAATATTACAGCGGAAAATCATATTGGTTTGTAGTTTTGAATAAAGATGAAAATAATGGGTGGGCCGTGGTAAAATAGAGTGATATGCCTGTCAATACATTGCAGTGGTGTCTGAAGCAAATCGAAAATGGATGGGGGAGGCTAGACTTTATCAGAAATCTTGAAAAGCAAAAAAAAAAAAAGAAATGATTTTGAGTATGGCTATGTCTAACTTTGCAAAAAAAAGGGGGGGCCTAGCCCCCACCCACCCCGTTCCGATGCCTGTGCATTGATTATAATATTAGCTCTTTAACATTTCACGGGACACCATTTTTCATTCGAGTGTATTCATCGATCAAGTGAGTAAGGTTATAAAACATCGCACGAATTCACGCCAGGTAAACAACACTCGTTTATAATGCGGAAGACCAATTAAATTTTTGAATTTTTTTTTAATTTGAGCGCATTGAGGTACAATATTCTTCTTTCACATGTAAGATTTTTTTTAATAAAATACAATAACTAGTAAGAAGTTGAAGAAGCAACTGTACCTATATGCTCTCGTATATTTTGATCGCTTTATAAAGTGTGGGGAGGAGGGGGCAGAACTGAAAAGAAAGGTACTTGGAAGTTAACCGTGTACCCTTACCAAACATTTAGTTTTATATCTTGCATAAGATCTTGTTTTCGGTAAAAATGGTATTTCATAAAGGTACAATGTCAAAGATTAAGTGTACGCAAAAATAAGTGTAAAATTTGGATACTTTACGGCATTCTTTTTTGTTATTCTACCGAGGGGCCATATGGCACAATATCCTTTGAACACCCATATAAATCCATTGTTTCTCAGGTGAGCGATGTGGCCCCATGGGCCTCTTGTTTGTCAAATGTCAAGGTCATATCAGTTCTTTGTAAAAAAAAAAAAAATACTTTTTAGCTCACCTGAGCTGAAAGCTTAAGTGAGCTTTTCTGATCAAAATTTGTCCGTTGTCTTTCGTCGTTGTCGTTGGCGTTGTTGTTGGCCTTGTCATTGTTATAAACTTTTCACAATTTCATCTGGGCAGATTTCAACCAAACTTAGCACAAATCATCACTGGGTGAAGGGGATTTAAGATTGTTTAAATGTAGGGCCACGCCCTCTTTCAAGGGGAGATAATGAAGAATTACCGTATTTTTCGGACGAATCGTCGATGCGGACGTCTAGTCGAATTGCGCATTTTTAGCCAAAATTTTAACAAATTCCTACGATACGTCGATTCAGACGATACGTCGATCTTATCACTTTAAAATGGCGTATAAAAAACTGCAGTAACATTATCAGTGTATGATGCCACGATGTCCCCGATATTGCTACCAATTATTATTAATGATTGACATTTAAACAATTACGTTTTATACTTATGCATCATATTTTCAAATACCGGTAACATCTATAAAGTCGCTTGCATTGTAAACAATTCCTGATATCGCGTGTTATGCAAGTTGTATGAGAGTAAACTAAACTTACTTTGTCAGAAATATTTTATTTCCTTAAAATAATTATTCACTCTGACCATCGCCAGTGTATTCGCCATTATGTAACCAGCCACCTGTTGACTCGGCGCGTGGTCAATGTTTGTTTAACAATTTCCGGTGTCAGAAGCATGTACCTGTCTCGTGTCGGACTTCAAAGGGGGATCTCAAGTGTAGAAAGCTTAGCAATTACTATAATTTGATTAAACTTGTTTAGTTTGTATCCAGTAATGCAGTTACACGCTATTGTTTTACATAGACACTGTTAGAAATAGATTGATCATTTGTACGACTTGATAATGACGATATACGACATACATACGTTTCCTAAAATTTTTATTTAACCACAATCGAAGAATTGAACAATAATTAATTAATGAACTTTAATCACTCTTATTACGGTACTCTTTATATACACAGGGAGTGAACACGCCGCATATATCTCAGCCTTAGGGAATGATTATAGAGCACAACCGATACCAGCCTACTGTATAAACATTAGTATTGATAATTGCCGATTACGTTTTTTAAGATTGAATTTGACCATAAAATATTTCTTATTTATACTTTCCACTAACAACTCTTTACTAATAAAATAATAAAACTTAAAAACATTCCCCGGACTTACTGCAATAATTTTTTCCATTCAAATTTGGTTTCAATTTTACTGCGCAATGTTATCTTCCCACTAGTGTCATATATGGAACCGTGTGACGATGTGTTTATGAAAACGGAACGGTAAAACTTTTAATTTGATTAAAGACATGTACCATTTTTTAATTACCGTTATTATAATGTATACTGGTGTTAACAAATGAGTGAAAACGATAATTCATAAAGATGAACGATGAATTCAACAAGGTAATTTCCAATCACACAGCCAAGTCAAGATGATTAAGACCAAGATTTTTAATGCTATTTTTAACAATTTTCTGACCTCAAGCCTAAGACCAGTCGATTTAGACGATAAGTCGGGTGCTCTGCTTCAGAGAAAAAAAATACCGACTAATCGTCGGAAAAATACGGTATTAAAAATTTGTTGGTATCTTTAAAAATCTTCTTCTCAAAAACCAATTGGCTAGAAAAGCTGTAACTGTGGAAGCATCCTCATGAGGTAGTGTAGATTTAAGTTTGTTCAAATCATGATCCCCGGGGGTACGGTAGGGCCACAATTGGGGGTCAAATTTTTCCAGAGGAATATATAGAGAAATATATTTAAAAATCTTCTTCTCTAGAACAAATTGGCCTGAAAAGCTGTTATTTGCATGGAAGAATCCTCAGGTAGTGTAGATTCAAGTTTGTTCAAATCATGATCCCCGGGGGTACGGTGGGGCCACAATTGGGGGGTCAAATTTTTTCCATAGGAATATATAGAGAAATATATTTAAAAAACTTCTTCTCTAGAACCAATTGGCCAGAAAGGCTGTAACTTGCGTGGAAGCTTCCTTAGGTAGTGTAGATTCAAGTTTGTTTAAATCATGATCCCCGGGGTACGGTGGGGCCACAATTGGGGGTCAAATTTTTCCATAGGAATATATAGAGAAATATATTTAAAAATCTTCTTCTCTAGAACAAATTGGCCTGAAAAGCTGTTATTTGCATGGAAGAATCCTCAGGTAGTGTAGATTCAAGTTTGTTCAAATCATGATCCCCGGGGGTACGGTGGGGCCACAATTGTTGGTCAATTTTTTACATAGGAATATATAGAGAAATATATTTTAAAATCTTCTTCTCTAGAACCAATTGGCCAGAAAAGCTGTTACTTGCATGGAAGCATCCTCAGGTAGTGTAGATTTAAGTTTGTTTAAATCATGATCCCCAGGGGTACGGTGGGGCCACAATTGGGGGGTCAAATTTTTTCCATAGGAATATATAGAGAAATATATTTAAAAATCTTCTTCTCTAGAACCAATTGGCCAGAAAAGCTGTAACTTGCGTGGAAGCTTCCTCAGCAAGTGTAGATTCAAGTCATAATCCCCGGGGGTATGTTGGGGCCACAATTGGGGAGGGGGGCGGGCAAATTTTTACATAGAAATGTAAAGAGAAATATCTTAGTTTTGAAAATCAGTTAAGCAGAAAAGCTGTTACTTGAGTGGAAGCATACTCAGGTAGTGTAATATATATAGAGAAAAACCTTTTAAAATCAAATAAAAATTATGAAACTATAATTTTGGGGGAGGGGGGAGGTTGAATTTTTGCATAGGAAATAAATTTGATAATTCTCAAAACTATTTAGTATATAGTATTACTTATATGCAATCTTATTGACATTTGTCGATTCTCAGTTGTTTAGACTGTGGACCTGGATAATTCTTTTGCCACATAAAAGGTTCAAAGTTTGATGTAGGTTTATATTTAGCTGATTTTATTATGTCTAGTGTTGCTCAGGTGAGCGATGTGGCCCATGGGCCTCTTGTTTGAATGAAAGTAGCTTCAAGTAGTGTAGATTCAAGTTTGTTTAAATCATGATCACCAGAATAGTGTGGGTCATATTTTTACAAAGTAGTAATTTTATAGATAAATCATTGAAGAAAAAATTCTCAGAAACCATTTGGCCCAAAAGTTGTTCTGAAACTTCTTTGGAAGCATCCTTAGGTACATGTAGTGTACATGTACTAGATTCAATTTTGTTAAAATCAGGATCCCTGGGGGTAAGGTGGGGTCAAAAATGAGGGTTTGATTTTTCATAGGAATATAAAGAGGAAAATCTTAAAAATCTTAAATTCTTCTCAAAAACCACAGTGATGGGTGGGTCCAGTTTTTTATTGGAAAATTTTGTAATATGTTCACAAAATTTCAAATTTCATACTTGCCAACTGACCCGATTTCGTCGGGTCACACCCGATTTTTCAACCCTCCACCCGATTATTTTTTATGACCCGGTGGGTCATGCTTTTCACCCGATTTTTGTCGAACAACCTGAAAATCTCCGGATGATTTGGTTCGTAAATTAGGTTGCGCATTGGACTTCCAGTTATGAACTCAAGCTGAGCTTGGATTACGTAAACAATGCAGATGGCTATTACAGCTAAGTAACTGTTAGGCTTAATTATTATCGTGAGTTGTTTTGACAAACAGAGGGTTTAAATCATTAAGTGCGATGGCTTCCAAAAGGAAGATCGAGATCTTTATCGAGGCCAGCGGAATCAAAACCAAAAAACGATTTTTTTACCATACAGTGTAACGTCATAAAATAATCTGATGACCGAAGCTTTTTGAAAAGTAACATTTAGAAGAAGTGCGATTTTAGAAACTCATGTGCCTTTAGAAACAATAAAAAAATAATATAAAAAAAACTTGCACTCAGAAGCCAAAATTTAACATACTTGCCAAATTAGCAAAGACTCTTCTTGTGCTGCCAAACAGTAATACTGATTCAGAAAGAGCTTTTAGCATTGTTAAAGAAATTACACTGAATTTCGCTTGGAACTTAACATTGAAAATTGAATGCCCAACTGTCTTGTAAACTTAACTAGTCTGTTGATTGCAACATAGGAAGTATTAAATAATTCAAAATCAGTAACTGTTAGTTACAATGCTTCTTTGCAACAAAATATTACACATACATTTTAACACACATTTCTGTTGTATATACCTTTGAAATGCATGGTAAATATGTCGTGAATGTCGTTACACGCTATGACCAGATTATTTACTTTCCAAATCTGGTCATGACCAGATTTTCACATGTTGGAGGTTGGCAAGTATGAAATTTTATAATATATATTATTTCTTATCTGCAACATCTTGACATATTGTTGATTCTCATTTGTTTAGACTATGCCTCCTGGACAATTTTTGGGCCCCACAAGGAGTATATATGTATACTGTGTATGAACAATTGTTCTTGATCTTTTTTAAAACTGCAATGCTCAATATATGATATGACTATGAAGTCATCCTGTTACAAAAGGGGCTCAATGTTTAACACAAGAATATATGGAGAAATATTTGAAAATATTTTTATACAGGATCTATTTTACTACATTGTTCAGAAATTTTATATTTGACTCCATAAAACTGATTTTATTATGGTTATTGGTGCTTGGGTGAGCCATGAGTTCCATGGGCCTCTTGATTTCTTATTAAACATTTTCTTCTGACAGCTAGTAATGATTATAATGATGTTTTTAATTGATACTGTGCTTGATTATATTATATTTAATTATTATTTGTAATATGAATTATATATTGAATGTGTCATATTGGTCTGATGCAATGACTAGTCAGTCCAGCTACTTAAATACATGTACAAGATGTTTGAGTCTTGGTGTATCGCGATGTATGAAAGACAAAAAAAAAATACCGTACATAGTTCAATATCCTTCATTTTCAAAAAAGACAATATTCTTTTGTTTTTTGTAACCTTCTTATGTTAAGAAATATTAAGAAAAGAGACAGTCTTAATCCAAATAAATCTAACACATCCCCCAGGTGTGATAAAATAATTGTCTCTCCCATCAGTTTAGGTGTTTGATTTTAATAGCAACATTCTACTTCTCCCATTTACATTCAATCATGACATAATATTTTCCTTTCTACAGACAATTAAATCTTTGATGCATTTTTCTTAAGGCTCCAGTGATGATGGTCTGTCGGAGAGTTGGTGGAACAAATATTCGGGGCCACGATTTCAGGCTGCTGCGACTTGTTACCTGAGACACTGGTCTCTCGTTATGACAGGTATCACAGATCTTAGGCTTGTATCCAGAGGTGAGAGTTTGCTAACTAAAGTGATCTTAAGTTTCACAGGTATCGTATAACATATCTGATAATTGACAGGTAGTCAGAAGGCACAGCCTGTATGTAGAGCTCTTCTGATTGGGTCACAAATTTCCACACACCCTGTACTTTGGGATATATTACCTATGTACACATGGATGCTCTGTTTTCATACATCAGACAGTAGCACATTATTTCGGCAGCTCTACTCTCTACGATGAACCTTTGAACTATAAATAGACAGTCATGTAGATGTATATAAGAATTGACTGGTTATCATTACGTATACAATTGCCAGTATTATGTTTGAGTGAGACCTCAGTTACGCGTGGATTCTTTTTTATTTATTTTTAAGGACAAAGCTCATAGGGTATACCATTTTTTTAAAAACCCAACTTTTTACCACGCTTGAAGTTTGGATCTGCATCATCAGCATGTATAATGATACATTTGGATCGTGGACTGCTCCCCAATCGCGATGGCTAAGGTAAGCAAGCATGTCTCTTTTTATTCATGTATTTTTTTTTTTTTTAATGCATAAAAAAGCAACAAAATATTAGATAACTAATTGTTCCCCCCAAAATTTTAAAGTCTAATAAAAAAAATACATAAATCATATTTTTTATGAAAAGTTATAATGTTAAGAAATACATTTAAACTTATTAATTATAAAAGTACTAAAAGTTTTAGGGTAATACAACACAAAGTTTCTTCAACTTTTTTTTCACTGGATATTGTTGAAAGATTAAGCAGAGGAATTTTTTCCTCCAAATTTCCCCTGACATATCAAATGTATGCTAAAAAGTGGAAAATGTCTTGACACCTAATCTGAGTCTGTTGCAGTTGGGAAATAAACTAACTGGCAAGCTCGGTTAAACACGACTTGTGTTTGTAAATAAAGATGCATTTAACTTCTTGCATTTGACGAGATATTATTTGATGAAATCAGCAGCTGCTCTAATCTTTTTTAAAATTTTCTGTTTTTCCTGGATTTTGATTTTTTCTTCTTTAAATTACATGAGACTTTGCAGCTTGTATTTGGAATGACACACATAGAACTCATTCACTGTGGAGAAAGTAAAAAAAATTAAGTTTTAACAGTCAAAGCTAGCAGTGGCTAGAAATAGTCTATATCAAAAATTAAAAATGTATATTATAATTTTTTTTTAAGAATGGCAAATTTATTGATAATTTTCCAAACTATACATTAGAAATCAATATTCTTAATAAATTGAAAAAAAATCATATCATATGACTTTTATGAACAAAGATCAAAACCAACTGCTTGATAGTTCATATAAATATAGGAGCTAAAGTTCATGACATGCATTGGATGGGAACAACCAGTAGTTCAACTGGCCAGCACCACAGTAGAAAATGAAGAACATGAGGGCAAAAAAGATGTTTAATTGGTTCCAAATGTCTTCCTACCAGATTCTAGGTTGAGAATATTTTTGTTGGGTACCATTTCAAATTTCCGCCAAGAAAGTCTCATTCAGCACATTTGGGTCAGGATTTGTCTGCTTTCTGTTTTTTTCTTTTTTTCATTTTGTTGTGAAATGTTTTCAATGATTGATCAAAGAATTGAGTAAATAAAATATTTCTGTCATTAATTTGAGTAATAGGATCTCTTTTATAAATGTACTGGAATTCTGCATCATTGTAATGTAAAGTTGATGGAGTTTTAAATGTGCAAGTTGATTGATCGCATAGCCATTGCGTGAATCGGGTATTTCTCTGCATAAAGAAATATGAAATATTCAAAACTTTGATGCATGAAACGTCTTTATATACTTTGCCAGCATTGATGATTTAATTTCTCAGAGATTGTAAGCCTCTCAAGGAATTAATACTCATTTATTTTTCTCCCAAGTCTTTTCTTAAAGTAATTAGCTACATTAAGTTTATGAATGTGTTTCTATAGCCGATAATAGTAGGAAAAAAAATCTTCTTTAGAATTGACAGTCACTGGTTTTCAATTTTTTTTTCACCGTATCCTTTACAAGACACCATGACTTTAAAAAAAAAAGGCATATTGTCAATGAAATTTAATTTGCCGGTTGTAATAAATGAAAATGAAATCAGAGCAATATACAGGCTAGATCAAACCTTGCCTGACACCCCTATTAAGTGAAATGGAGTTTCTGGTATTAAAAAAGAGGAAAATTAATCTCTACCCTCAACATGAAGACATCTTATTTTATTTTTGTGAAATATTCATCATTAACAATTTATCAGAAAAAGCATTGAAACCTATTGTCAGACATTGTGAGCTTCTTTTTAACAAAGACTTTTGATGTCTTTTTCTCACGTGTGTTTCTATAGACTATCGGGTAGTTTTAACACATGTCGAGATGTATGAGAAAGTTCATCATATGTCATTAGAAAAGGTGTTGAAATGTTGAATAAGGAATATTAATTTATTGCACAGAAAAGATGCACTCCCAAATGACTCTGATCTACAATGTATGTCATAATATTACTCCTTAAATTAAAAAAGAACTCCCTCTTAACTCTCCCTGAAAAAAAAAATTATTTGGTGTTGAAATAACCTTTAAATATCATATTGGACTAGAAATTATTTCATAATTAACACCTCTTATTTAAGAAATAAACAACAATTTAAAAAGTTCACCGGGATATGAAGTTGGTTGGTCACGTGATCAAATCCTGTGAAACCCGAAGGGCTTCTCAGTAGATTTGATCACGTACCAACCAACTTCATATCCCGGTGAACTTTTTAACATTGTTGTTTATTACTTATATTTATGTTTGAAAAAGACAAATCGTTCAGAACTGTTAAAATTACCGAGATTTTATGTTTACAATAATCCAAGCGACAATAGATAAGCGCGTGCTATGAGCATTGTGACGTCATGAAAAAGTTCATACAGAATTGAACGTTTTCGCTATTCCATAGGTTCATATAAGGAAACATATTTGCAAATGTAAATATTTACCTATAACTATGCAAGGTAACTTTTCATCTAAATATATTGAGTACCTGGTATATTATATTTCTCAGTTTCATTCTAATCTAGATTCCTATTTGACTGTTAACATTTGGGTTTTTACTTGTATTTTCTTTCTAATTGGTTGACAAATGGCTTATTTGATAAAATATAAATAGTGCTTAAAATAAAAGATTTAGCAATGATATTTTTATTGTGTGTCTTTTTGTAAATAGTGAAATTTAATTTGAGGTCTAGAAATTAAATTACATAAGAAAATAGTTGAGAATTGTTAAATTATCTTATTTTGATTTACTGTAAAATCAGAAATATTCATCAGTGATTAAATTTTGTTATATTGTTAGTAATGTTTATCAACTTTATTAAACCCCAATGAAACTTTTCATAGTTACCGGTACATGTTTTTAAAGCAACAAAATCAAATCAAATTCTTAATTAAACTATTTAAACTATTTTAAATCGCACATCAACAAAATCTTATCCCCCCCCCCCCAAAAAAAAATACACAAAGTAATTCAAGTAATAAGGAAAATAAAATTGCTCATTTGCTAGAAGAATTTTCTGTATTTTCTTTCTATATACTCATGATACAACCATATGAATTTTCATTTGACAATTGAGTTTAAATTCACTTATTTTAGAAAAATATAACCAAAATAACCATTTCTGTGTTTAATATGCTGGAAATGAAGTAAAACATGCATACAAGAGCAACAGATGCCATTTAATTTGACTAGACATTAAGCGAGTTGAATCTTTTTCATTTATGTAATATTATATATATAACTGATATAAATTTGATTGAGTTTGATTTGATTGAACTATAGTGATGATTAAACATTACATTGTGTTAAAAAAAATTATCACTGTTAATGTAGCATTAGTTTTGAACAAATGGATTATGGTATAAAAAAAAAAAAATCTTTTGATTTCTTGTGGCACTATGTATTTTTCAGTATTAAATTATGTTCTCAACTCAACGAATGAATTTGGAGAGAAAATTCTTAATATTAATTTATATCTATCACAGTCCTAGAAATTAAGTTTTCGCAATAAATTAAGGGTTTTTTTAAAGCAAAAAACACACAGTTAACAAACAATCCAAAATCAATAAGTCAATTAATGATGATTTAACCCCTGCCCAAGCAATATTTCTTCTAAAAAAAAATCAAATTATAAAGATGAAAAAAGGATCTCTTTGTTTTATGACCAGTATCCATGACAATAGCCTAAAAAAATTACTCATAGATGATGGTCCATAACCTTGTATTGTACTTGCAGACTGGAGATTTGTCTTCAGGTATGTCTATGACCCAAAAAATAATATCCACACAACCCAAGGAATTGCTGGATACGTCCCTATCGTCAGTAAGCTTGGCTACAGGTTCTGTCAGCCATAAATCACGCTTCTGTCCTTGTGATGGTGTCCCCCTAGGCTCAGGAGAATGCAGATGGATGCTGAGTAATGCATCAAGTATAGTGTCGGGTAGATAATGGGCCACAATGAGTGTGTTAGCTATATAAGTCGAGTCTAACTGGGCAGGATGGTAACCCACAGGCATTGCATCAAATTGATTAAAGAAAGATTACAAGCAATGAAGAGGGAAAATGACCTTGGCATCTAAGGTCGTGTTACTGGGCCATTGTCAAATGTCTATTTATGAAGGTACCTAGTGCTCTGAATGGATTTCTCCATATCTGATCACAGTATCACTCAGCCATGATGTATTGGCAATTCAGTTTTCTAATTATGAAAATCATACTTAATGTGTCCTATCTTTTGATTCCTCCCTCTTTTAAAATGGGTTATAGAAATAATTCTTGTGTACTTTAGTTGACAATCATCTTGATCAGTTATTCTTGTTGGTGGATAATGGATTAGATGATTAAATTTTCTTTGTTTTTCTTTATATATATACATATATAAAAGTATATTTACTTGATAATTTTAAATGTTGAGCATGACCAAATAGGCAAGATGTGAAGAGAAACAAATCAGGGAGGCACATAGGGCGAAGAGAGTAACATGATATACTGAGAATTCAAAAACCTGGTTCGAGTACAAGAGAAAGAGAGGGAGAATTTGTAGAAGAAGTAAGTATGTCAGATATGCCTGTGATTCCGAACCAGCGAGCCAGCCAAGTGTAAGGGCAGTGGGAGAATCGGCAGGTCAGTAGGGGGAATAGGTACAGAGGGGGTCAGGGGAAGGGAAGGGCTCAATGGGGGCTCTGAATGTGGGGCTCTGAATGTGGGGCTCATCAGGTAAAGAGGAAGTTAAATTGCTGTTCATTGAAGTGTTCCAATAAATTTAATCTGCTGTAAAATATGTGTCAAAATAGTTGACAGGATGTCTGTTAGGGAAACTGAATAATACAAAGCAGCACACTTTATCCATTTATTCAGATCATATGAGATACAAGTGAAATGGGCTAATTAGTTTTCATAATTGTATAGTCCAAAGACATTCATTTGAAAAATCTGAAAATCTGCAGATATTAAGCATATAAGAAATCTTTGAGTTGGAGATGATTTTTAGTTCCTGTTGGTAGAAAAATGAGCTTGAGTTTTGGTTCACAATGTTATATGTTAACCCCAATGTACATGTTTTGAGTGATTTGTAACCACTAGGAATGAATTATAATTGTCAAGCGTGGTGTCATCCTTCAGCCTGTGTGAAGTTTATCATGCCTTGTGGAGACCCCGCGTTCCCTACCCTCCCTGTGACAGGGGTCAGCTGACCTCTGTGTAGTCTGTCTGTCGGGGTCGTGTAAGGTCAGTCCACAGATTTGTCTGGAGGTCCGGGGGACAGCCCTCGGCCATCATTAATGTCGGAAAGACCAGCCCTGGCAAGTGGTTGGCATGATTGAGTGAACATCAGATGGCTCAGTGATGCCCTCCCTCTTCATGTATACTTGGACATTTCTATTTGTAATGACCAAACCAGGTCTAGCTGGCAAGTCTGGCAGGTGTAATGCTTGTTCTCGGGTCGTGTGTGTGTGTGTGTGTGTTTTTGAGTTCAGTCATTAGCTAACCTGTATGAAAGCTGGTCACTAGATTTTGGTCTTTAAGGTAATGGCTAAATGAGAATGTCTTGCTTATTTTAGATTTTGAATTGCGTGAAGTGAATTTACAGTAGGGAGTTTGATCACTGTTGATTTGAGAGAATTAATTGGCTGTTGTGGTAAATGATCAGTAAGAGGGGAGAATAAACTGTTACAAAAATGAAATTTGATCTCGATAATGAAGTCTTGTTTCACAGCATGTCACAGTTACAGACAAGATCAGTTTGTTATAATTTGTTCATTACTGATGTTAACTACTACAACAAATTTAAGCGGTTAATATGGTTTCAAAATTTAACGAAGTTAATTCAACACTCAGACAAGGAAAAAAATATTTACATGAAAATACCCACAAGTTTGGCATATTTTTCTGTTATTTGGCAAAGAATGCCCCAGAATTTTTTTCCATTGATATTAATGAATGGTATGTCTTAAAATGAGTTTGCAGGGCTTGTAATTGGTTGCATATGTATATTTCTGTGGATTGAATACTTGTGGCTGTGACAGGACTACTTCTACCTCGGAGGTTTTAAAGTCAATCATGCACACAACTTTGTATGGTTTAAGTCAAATTGGAAATTAAAGTCAGTCGTCATGCTTGAATTGGCTTCTGACGTTTTAGAAAAATTGACTTTGATACAGAACAGATAATGCGATTGTTTCAGTTACATTATTTTATTTAAACTGTCGTATAAAAATAATACACTGCATTTATTTTATTTTGGTAATTCCCAGTAACTGTTGTGAAATATGAGTGCATTGGTTCTCTTCAATATTTAATAACTTTAAAAGAATGTGAAGTATTAAAAAATTGATGAAACATGCAGTAGTTGATTCTTTGTTGCTATATCCGTCTGTAGAATTTATAAATTTGTAATTAAAATAAGCAATTAACCTGTTCACATCTGATGACGATTAGTGCGTTACCACCCCCAACATATTTGATAAATTGACTGTATTTTTAAAAACGTCTATAATTTGTATGTACGTGTTGTAGGATTTTTTGGCAGTTATCTCTGTATTAATTTAAAAAAACAAACTTTTTACTTTTATTCACACATGCATTAGTTTTGGTTTGTTATTTTGTCCCTATTTTTGATTTTATATAATGGAGAACATTGATTAATATTTAATCACCTTATAACAGCAGGAGAAATGACAGAGATCTCTGAAGCAATATCGCGCATGTCGTTAGCTTCATGGCTGAAAATGGCTCAAAATCCTTGG
Organism: Magallana ariakensis; assembly: GCA_020458035.1. Classification (NCBI taxonomy): domain Eukaryota; kingdom Metazoa; phylum Mollusca; class Bivalvia; order Ostreida; family Ostreidae; genus Magallana; species Magallana ariakensis. Next base: position 9,332,275 of record CM035814.1, read on the forward strand.
ATTGCCATATTTATGAGCAGTCACTTTGGAGAGAAATGCAAGAAATAAATTATACCAATGCGTTTGCATTCAGGCATTGTTAGAATGAATATGGTGGATTAAAATGCAAAGTAGAGATACATATACACTGTTTGTGATAAAAATCAAACAAAGATTTGGGTAGGCAGGGGATTGCTTGGTGTTTGGTCGCTGAGGAAGGTGAGGGGTCGTTCTCACTTCATTTAATTCACATAAAGTGTGCCAACTTCACAGGCATAAATACACATGCCACTGTCGAAAGCTCATGCAATTTAATGCAGTTTTCCTCTGACTATATGTTTCTCCAATTTCTTTATTCTATCCTTTGTGAAACTTAATTATTGCATAAAGATGGATGAAATGACAAATTTCAGTCAATTTAAATTTTATTAAATGAGATGGGTAATAGAACTCTATAGTGGAATTGACAGTTGGGATTAAATCCATTGATGAACCGAAAAACCATGTATTGTTTGTTTCTATGGCTTTTTTGACAGTCTTCTTGTTATTATTAATCATAGTTTTACATGCTAACTTTATTTAGGCATACTTTTGGGAGACTAACAACCCAACAAAACTAAATTCTTGTTTGAAATTTCTTACCTTTGATTGGTGGTAAAAAGAAGAAGAGCAATCTTCTTAAATATGCCAATGAGAAGTTTTTGATGGTTCACTGTTTTTGATAGTCAAATAATTTGTAAACAATAGAGTGTTTTCTTTGTTCTTTTGTTTAAATTATATAATATTCAATTTTTAAAGAAAATTGTTGAATTAAAAGAAATGCTCATTTGATATAAGCTTTATATTCATAAAATAAATAAATAAAAATCTTGCCACTAAAATTTTATCTACAGGACCCTTACTTGATTATCATTTTAAAATTCATTTTCCTGATGCAGTTGTATTTTGTTAATGAATCACTTTATTCTTGTTTTAAACAGCTTTCTACTTCACTATTTTTGGTGGAGGTGATTAATGATCAAAATCTCAAAACTCTTTTTTTCCTTAATTTGTCACAGAGTCTTGGTACACTTTTAGATAAGTGACAGCAACACTATAGATTTAAGATCATGCAGTCCTACATTATTTATCTGGGGCCTGTTTAATAAAAGTTTCTAGCATATTGTGACACCGATGTCCATCAAAATGATCATTGTCGTCGTAATAACGAAATAAAGTACACTTTATTCCCTATGCATAAAACATGCATATGTAAATTGTGTGGGGCCCTGAATTCTAAGGCCACTTACCGAACCTGTGGTTTCCTAATTTCATAAGTCCTCAAAACCTTGACCTTGATTGAAATATTATTTTGAATGAAATATTTATGCAGTGGTATGTCTTCAGTCATCAAAAGAGAATACATTAAGTAGGTGATTTATGAAGTATACACCAAGGTATGAAGAGATCACAGCCAAATTATTCCGCATTGCACACGAATCTTATTATTTCTCAAAGTTCAACAGAATTTATTATTTTATCTTGCATAATACGCATTGTACCTCCCCGAAATTGTCATATACTGACCATTAACAGATTGCATAACCCACTGACATACATATACTTCATCCGAATTTTTAAATCCCTTTTTTTGATAATTATGTCATATATACTTGGGAATCCTTTAAATTGGGATGGATACATATTCTTGATTTGTCTAATTTCACTGATGATCCTGAGTATTTTAGACACTTGTATTTTTAAATTGCTATAATTATGAATAGTTTTTAAGTCTATGAATTTTAAAAGTTTATTATGCAATATGTATTGTAAATAGCAAATCCAATGAAATGCAAAACTTAATATTTTATTCCTAGTTATTTACATTTTTCTAACATAAGGTGCGAAAAATTTGATAATTTTTTATCATTAATGACAATTTTTCATTAAAAATAATCAAACTCCATTGATTGAGTTAATTGCTACATTTTGACACAAGTCACATGATGACATGCCGTATATTACCTGTTAGAAGGTATTGTTCTCATCAATTACTGATTTAATGTTATAGAATCTTTAAATGAATTTTTTAATAGGTATTCATTTATTTTTAAAAATATTTTTGGGGATTAGTTCAAAGGATTTTTATGAACATTTAGATAGGTTGAGTTTGAGTGAAGTAAACTTTTCATTTCAAGGAGTATATATGCTTGAATTGATGGAAATCTATTTTATTTTTGCTGAGATTCTGGATTGACAGATCTCTCTGAATCTTTCTCCTCATATTTGGATTGCGATTCTTGTCAAATGAAGCAAGACGCCGGAGCAATGCTGCTTACTGCGTAGGCTGGCTGTCCACCTGGTGCTCGTTTACTTATCTACCACTGATAAAGTCTACATTCTCTGCAGGTGCTTGAATCCCCAGCCAACACTCTGTAACCTGCCTGCTACCTGTAGAACCAGCCTTCATAATCAAGCTACACCATTGAAAGGAGTCAAGTTATGGACCTTTCAATCCCCCATCCCTCAATGTTTTAGTTTTTATATATCATTTTATGTTGCGTATGATACATACACTATTATAATTACCACATAAGTGACTTTCATTTTTGGGGGATAATATTTTAAAAAGTGAAATTTGCCAATTTTTCTTACAAAAATCTTGAACATTGTCTGTATAAACACATGTTCCGTTAGACCAATACTGCATGATCTGATAAAAAATATTGCTGGAAATAAATGTAAAATATAAGTCACCTAGCTGTTTTTTGGGGTTTCCAATCAGGAATTTCTTATACAGTATCAAATTCAGAGTTTCTCCAGTCTTAATCCTATGGGGTGATATCTTGAAGCTGAGATTGTGTGAGAGAAGATTTCTTTCTTGAAAGAATTGGGTGAGATGACAGATTTGGGTGGCCATTGGAAATCAATATTGTCAATATGGGGCTACATGCACACCCTGAAAGAAAATCCCTCAGTTATGAAAGTCGAGTAGCTATAAGAAATCTCTTTCCTTTAATTGGTCTGGCTTTTGTTGTTGTATTGTGGCTATGAGATGGGTGTTTTAAATCCAGGTTTTTTTTTTACCTGGATAATCAACAGGTGTTTTTGGCAGTGAACATCTGTCTGCAGTGTACCAATTATAGTGGAGGCTTGGCCTTACCAGAGGGTGGGTTGTATTATAGTGTTACTGCTGCTTATCGAGTCATGTTGCTGCTTTGTTGCATTGTCATTGCAACATTTTATTATCTTATTACAATATTGAGAGAAGGTGATCAGATATATATTCTCTTCTTCTCTTTTTTTTTCATTTACTTGGTGTAAAAAAAAATTAATATTTCCGGCCCCTTCCCCCCCAAAATAAAAAATCATTAGGCAAAGTAAAACGGGATTTTTTTATGTATTGATATTTACCCTTGGAAATTTAACCTGATTTTTTGATTGCGATCCAAGATTTGACCGAGACAATGTTACAGTAATTTGTGTTTTTGAACAGACATTAGAATAGATAAGCATTGTAAGTTTACACCAATCCCGCATGGAGCGGTGTATGAAGTTGTCAGAGCATGAGCAAGGAAAACAACTGCTCTCCCCTCCAGACAACTAGCTTATCAGCAGGCCTGTAATCTCCCAGCATCCTTCATAATCTCCCACAATGCCACAGGTCACTGCTTCTCTTACTGTGAAACTCAAGTACTTAGTTTAGAATTAGTTTAGTTTAAGACAATATGTGGAGATCTTGTACAATCCTATTTTGATTATAGCTGGTAGAGAAAATACCAAGAAAGATAATATTGAAGGTGAAAACTTTTAAATTAAATGATTTTTTTATTATATCATTATTCACTTCTGTTTAACACCATTTTCAAACAAGAATTGCACAAGTGAAATCTTTTTTTAAAAATTTCTAAATCTTTTCCACTGATTATTTTTAAAATTTCAAATTTATATACCGGTATTCTTTTAACCAGCAAGTGTATCGAGTTCAATCTATATAATGCTTTCTTTAGATTTAAACTTGTTGTATATATATGTAAGCTACTAGTTAATCCAAGCTATGATATCTAAATGTCCCAACATTATATTTTTTTGACATTTGCTTAAGTATTTTAGAAGTAGGAGAGGTTTTTGTCTAGTTTTGTACATACTTTTCATTGATTCTCAAAGACAATACAACATGCCAAGATGAATGAAGATTAAACGTTAATTTGTATCAGAAATTATTCAAATAAAATTAATTTTCTATGTAATTATTGCCTTTCAAAGAAAATGACTGCACTTTTGGCATTCATTATTCATTTATTAAACTTTTTTTAATCCATAGTTCCATGGTGTATAAATATTCCATGATTTGGCAAAAATTTTGGTAAATGGGCACAGCCTTAAGAAATGACCTTAGCATAATCCTAAGTGCTAATGGAACCTTTAGACTAACCTTACTGATGTATCAACATTTAATATCAAGGAAAATTGCTTATCATGGTTTTGATTAAAAAAATATACTGTTTAATATTCCAGCTTAATTTCATGAACTCACAGAGTTTATTATGATGAGTGGAAAGCCTTCCCTAGTATTGAAATGCACTAATTAATTCTTGCTGAAACAAGAATGAAGTCAAACTGTGTTTCATTTATTATGTTTGTAAATAATTCTTTTATAGATGCATTTGTATATAAATTCTGTGAATAATTATATCCACTGAATCAATGTAAAGCCTTTAATTTAATAGCTAATACTATATACATGTACACTATAGTGCCTAAGGTTTGTCAATTTTTTTATTTTTGCTATATATTTAATTGAAAAAGAATCATCAAAATGTGACCACTTGATGGATTTTGAAAAGACCTGGGTTGATAAATTCAGAATTTCTCTAGCTTGTTTGGTATCATATTTAAATATTTTTCCAACCTTCACTCCCTGAGACTTGGTATTAACAATCCAAAATAAGATTTTTCGGCTCACATTTTGCAAAAGATCTTAAAAAAAATCTTTGTGTTGTGTTTAAAATATCAAAATTTGCAAACGAGTTGTCAAAAAATTATTACAATGTATGTCAAAAAGTGCAAATTGAATCTACTTTCTTCGAAATCTGACAAAAAATAACAACAGAAAACCTTTTAAAAATAAGTCCTGTTTTCAATTAAATATATATAAGGAAAAAACAAAAAAAATACATGCTTTTGGCACATGAGTGTATATATATGCATTTGTCCAATAAGCTCCTAGCTCTCAGAATAAGGATATTGCAGCTTTGAAAAGGTTTAATTGATGAATTGTGTACCTGGTTGTAAAGAAAATTATTATTATATGATATTGTTGTTGAATAAGTTGATTTTGAACATTTTTTTTTTCAAGATATGAATAGTTTTGAGTGCTTGTATATCTTTTAGACTTACATTTATAGTAAATAATTAACTCTCTTTTTATTAGAACTGATCTTTATTTATTTTACAATGATTGATAAACAAGTCCTACAATTTATATTAATGTCTGTTGTTGGCATAGATATTAATAGCTTCAGGGGTGTCATTGTTGTGGAATGAAGCTGGAGTAACTGGAGAAAATTTTGTCATCAACTAGCAACTAAGTTTAGAGCACAGATTTAGATATATAGAATAAAGTTGATCCCTATGCTTATAAAAAATATATATATGCATCATTGCCGATAAATTATGTTACAACTGCAAAAGGTGTTGAGCCATGTAGGATAGTGACCTTGCAGGGGGAAGTTTAAAAAAATATCCTTTAAATCTTAAAAGATAATCTATAGGTGATAGAGTGATCTCGGAGTATATATAGCTTTAGGATATAGTTTAGCTGTTTTACAGTAAATAAAGCTATACTTCCTTTCAATGATTTTTTTCCCTATATGTATGTAAAGTAAAGCTTACTACATGCTGCTGGAATCAATGAATAAAACTATTTTTTGCAGAATAGAATTGTTTTGATCTGTTGATCTGTGCTTGTTGTTTAAAGAAATGTAAATGTGTATATATGATGTACGTAGAAGTCATCGATGAAACTCTGGCAATCTGTTGTGGGTTGAGGGCTCTGCCTGCCACCTTGCACCTTTGGGGTGGTTTTAGGACAGTCACAGTATTTTTGTGATCAGAAGCATGGGCCACCAGCTGACAGCAGTAATCGTCCCGCCAGGGCTTAGTCGAGCTCTATTTGCTGGGGCAATTTTCAACAGGATCACTTTCCCCATCAGATAAAGGAATTATGACCTTGAAATTTTTTATACCTGTAATATCAAAAGTGGAAAAAACAAGCTTATGGCAGTGATAGTGGGAGGCAGTGTAAGCCTTTGAACAGCTGATGACAGGATATTTAGTTCTGCCTCTGTCTTTATTAGTACAGCGTTACAATATATATGCAATCTGTTATCTCGGTCCATATTGAAAAATGTGCATTGATGAAATGTATATTTATATCGACATTGTCATTAAAATTGCAGATAAACCTTTATATTGGATTATATTCGTTTGCTACAACCTATCCCTTTTTGTCAATTGGTCAACATTGCGTGGTCATTGATGAACTCATTGTCTTCAGAATTTCCTTTTGATTAATTCAGAATTAACTTTAACCAATTTTTTAAACTTTGTATATATATTGATACAATTGTCATATAGGAGGATATAAAGCTGCATTTGTTGGATCATTTTCAGAGATTTAAGTTTCTAGTTTAAAGAACAGTCTTTATATTTTATGAACGAAGTCCTGATAATTTTATGTTGGGGCCCCGTTTACAAATAAACTGAGTGCCTTTGGAAGTTATTGTATGAATGACATGATTAGGAAAGATACTGTAAAAGTATTTCATTTGGCTGTGTATTCTATTTAGGGGTTTTTGATGGATAGCAACTTAATTCCGCTTAATCAATTACATCGCTGAATGTCCAACAGATATTTGATAAATAGGTACCATGATTGGGAAATGCGCAAAATCAAATACATGCAAAAATAAAATAGCCTTTTGAAAAATCATTTACTGCCAAATATCGTACACGCTAAATATAATGTAAACATATTTCATTTGGCTGTGTATTCTCATTAAACACTTTTGGCAGAATGCGGCTTTTGCCAAATCAAGTTCATCACTAAATGACATGCACATATGAATAAGAATAGTCACATTTAGGAATAAGCTAATTCAAATCCACGCCAACTTGTTCAAAAACTAATTTCCGCCAAATATCGTACAGGCCAAATATAATACATTTACAGTAATACGTTTACAGAGAATTGTGGGAGTTGACAGCAGGGATGTAAGTTACTCCCCAGACTCTGTCAGTCACTGACCACAGAGAGCCAGCCAATGAGGCTGTGTACACGTACATTCATGTACATAAATGAGTTTCAAATAGCTTCCCTTAAGGTGGTATGGGACATCTGTCGATATTAATGTGGATTAAAGCTCATTATAATTAGAATACTTTCACCAGTTTAGAATTTTCAAATTTTACAATATTTAACCAAAAAAAAAACTTTTGAAAAAAGTTGGATGGGTAAAAAATGTAAAAACCCCAGCGTGATTCAAACTCATGACTTACAGATTCGTAGTAAACCCTCTAACCCACAGCGCTACGCTATAAGGCGACAATATTAGGGAAGAAACTACTTGTATACTTGCACTTCATTTTATTGTTTATTTCGATAAACAGTGCATCACAACATGGAGGTGTCCCATACCACCTTCAGCTCCATGAAAATGTATTGACTGTTACATACGCAACAGTAAATCTAAGCTTCAGATCGGGGGCTCTGAGTTCTGTATCTATGGAGGTTTTGTTTTTTATATCAATTTTATCGAGCAAAAATTGACTGGTATTGTTTACCAATTGATTTAGAGATTGTTCATCCACAAGTTATTATTTCTTGCATTATGGTACTTGACACAAGTTCATCAGGAAAAATTTAAATGCATGATTATCTATTATTAAAAGATTTATTTACCGGTAATTTCTGCAAGTTGAAGGAAAATGATATGTTGATCTAACATCAATTTTTAAGATTTTAGCAGCATTAGCAATGAAAAATTTGAGGACTCTTGTAATAAAATTATTTTTGATTCAAATGATCATTTATGAGAAGTAAAAAGGTATGTGTTAACTCTAAAATGTGTTCAGAAATAGTCCATGTCTCATTTACTAGGAGAGTTTTATGATAAATGGCCACACAACATTGAAATTGATTTTGTTAGTATTCATGATCTGTGTCTGAGTTTAACAGCTTAGTAAAGCTGAAACCAGAAGCTTTAATTGGGAGATAAAAGGCTTGATTAATGAAATCTATCCAAAAAATTTCTCTGTTTTATTGTGTTGCTGCATTTTTCTACGCTAATTTGACATACAAGGTGTATAGATTGTCACTCCGTACGATTTGTGGTTGAGTTTATGCACTTAATTCTCCATAATTCTGAAATTGAATGCTTTCATAATCAGGAGAAATTGTGAAACTTGCACCAGAGATTGAAGCGATTTCCTATGAATTTGTCCTGATTTGTTCCGATTGTGCGAATATACCTCTGGTATGTGCAGAAGTGATTGAATGACAGATATGAGAGTCTTAGCCGCTGTAGTATAGATGTATATACCAGTAGAGGTCCAGTGAGACGGGGAATACACTTCACAGAGTTATGAATGTCAAAAACCCTTGTTTTATATTATAAAACCAAACAGGCCTTAACCGCAAGATGTCGGCCGGCTGAGGTATTGTTGTCAACTCTCTCTGAAGGTGTACGGAATATTTCATCTACAATCAAGTTTGTTAAGGAAATATTTTATAAAATTGCATATATAAGGATTTTAAAAAATCAGAAACATCTTTTTTACTAGTGTCTTCATATTTTTCATATGTTGTTTATTGTTTTTCATGAAAAATCTACCATTAATTAAGATATTTTTCAATCCATGGACATTAAATGATATAAACTGATATCTGCTGAAAATTATAGAGATTATTTTAAATTTATAAGCCCTTTTTGACCTAATCTGGTCATGGCTTGTCAAGAGGATCCATTTATTGATGAATTATAAATTATGGGCAACATGGTTTTACCTCTCATAATTCTGTCAACTCCCAAACAGACGGCTAGCCAGACCACTTAATGTCAAGCATCATGTCTCCATTCCCAGAAACGGTCATTGACATTCTCTGCCACCAGACAAAACCCAGCCCATTTTTTATCCAGTAGCCAATCGGATTATTCGGTGACAAGCAGTGGACAATTGAAATTTGATTCTAGAGATAGAGAGTATTGAAATTTTGGCATGTTGGTCGATATTGGATGGTCATCGTCTCTGCATTGCTTCAATGTAATATGTACCAAAGATCAGTTTTCAAACTTTATATATTATGTATATAAAAATTCAAATTTCATGAAACAAACTGAAAACTTGATAATTAAACATTGAAATCAAGAAACTAACCATCTGCTGACATTTACGAGCTGTAGATAATAAAAATCAGGGAATGAATATCAGGATTTTTTTCAGACAGAAGTTTACTTAATAACCATTTAATAATTCTTGCAGTTCGAGTTATGGAAAATTAAGTCAACAATTTTCCCACTTCTATTTCTCGAAATGCAAATTTGAACATTGTTAACTTTTCACTTTTTGACAAAAGGTATTTATATGAAGCCAGATCGATAATTAGGCAGTACTTCCATATTTCTAGAGATTATAAAATACCCGGGATTCACAAAGACTGGAGGGGGAGCTCTTCATTAATAAACTGTTAAGATTGAATGTGTCAAGTTTTTAATGCCACATCATACATTATTATTCCTGCGGATTTGTCAGGCTGTGCTATTTTGTACTTTAATAATGCAGGCAGATTACAAATTTGACAAGATAAGAAGAAAATATGCTTAAACACAACTTTTAAATGTCACTTAACAGAATCTCGACCTTTTAAATGTAATTATTATAATCAAAATTGAAATTTTAAATTTGCTTAATTTTGTTAAAATGCTACAGGTACTGAGCCATAGCAAATGATAGAATATTGTTGTTGGGCAACATGTTGAAATAACTGCTTTTAAGGATCGAGTCTTATTTACCGGTAGTTAAAAGGCAATTCAACTCATGTAATAATTTAAATGAATGCTAAATCTATCTTAATGACAATTTTTAGTCTTTTGAAGAATTCAATTTAATGATCATCAAATTTTACTGAAATAATAATGATGTTTATTTGGATTTAATTATTTTTGAAGTTCTAAACTAGTATGTTATTAGTTCTTGATAAATAATTGCTAAGTTACTCTGGCCATTTGGGCATAAAATATATTATTATGGTACAAAATGTTGCTTTGGAATCCATGTATGCAGCTGGAGTTAACATTTTTGATGCACAGGAAAAGAAAAGTCAATAGGTTCATTGGTTAAGTGTTGGACAGTTTCTTGATTTATCCCAATGAACAATACTATGAATAAAGATTATTACCTTGATTATATTAGATAATGACTTATAAACCTGTTCAATGGTTATTAATCATCGAAATATTTTGTTAATAGGTAAATCCTGTTACATATCTCTGAAAATTAATATTATTTTAAGAATTAAATTTATCACGCATGTTAAATTACACCCATGGTATCCCTTTTTGCATTGTTATGTTCGAGTGAAATAAATATCAGTTGCAATTAAATGATGCATTACAACACTGATACAAAATTACCACTCTATTCAGAGTTGGGATTGTCTCTGAATACCTGTAAAAGAGCCTTCAATTTGCCACAAGTGTCTGTTCTATAATGGCATCGAAGGGAGAAAAACTGGGGGTACAGCCAAAAAACCCCGGAGGAGAATGCAGAAGAGTCTGCAGTAGTGATACGCAACAATTACTGTACAGTGATGTATAGGCTGGGTGTGCCTTCAAACTCGTTCTCTGTCATGCCCAAGTTGTGTTTTCATTGCAAAGACATAATTATTAACAGATTCTACAAATGTTTTCGGAGCTAGCATTCTCCAAAATGGAATCTGAGCAAACTTTAATAGCGAAGAAAAAACATTGAATTGTAAATAGAATTTTTGAATTCGAGCAGACTTTAAGGCGGAATAACACATCATCACAAAATGGCTGATCTCTGATTGAAACGACATTTCGTTTTTTTAAAAGGATTTTATCGATGGTAACATGTATCTTACTCCATAGTCTAGTGGATAAAGTGTTGGGCTTGTGATTCGTACATTCCGAGTTCGAATCCCGCAGGGGCTTTTGTTGTTACTTACTGAATTATATTTTTTAGATCGATGTTCATTTTTTATCCCCAAACTGCACATTTTTCACTTATTTGACATATACAGTTTAATTTATATTACATCTTACATAATCAAATAATTTACTATGAATTTGAGTGACTTTATCCAGGGTTTTATTCCACCTAAATAGCGAAGAAAAAACATTGAGTTGTTTATAGAGTTTTTAGCTATTAGTCAAGATGTTGTCATTAAAATTAATGAAATATTTTTATCATACATTGTGCGCAAGTAATGTATCTTCTCTAAATTGTTTTGAAACTTTCTGAATTGACTTTATCAAAGTTGTTAATTTTATTCTGAATACATATTTATTTTAAAGAAAATCGGTAAAGAAAAGCAACCAAATTTGGTATAAAAAAATGTAAGTGTCACCATTTCCAATGAAGATGATGTCTTCTCTTACTGTTTTATTTGAACCAGGCTTTCGTTATTTATTCCTGTTAGTTATGAATAACAAACGGTAAACCTACATGCCAATGAACTGTTGTCATCTCAATTCGGTGCTTTTATGATTTATAGACAAATGTTGGGCTAAAAATAAGAATCGGTTCTATATGCTATAAACTGCATCCTTTTTGGCCAATTAGCCTTCATTATCTCTGAGGTGAATTGGTTTGTTAGGATATATCATAGAAGTTCAGTTAAAACTAGGCTTTTCATTATGTGACTAGTGATCAGATCGTCAAAGAAATTAAATTTACCTGTCCCAATGGTTTAAGATCTGATTTCTACTTCTTCGTAATTTGTAAATTTGTGAGGGCTTAATCTTTATTATTGTAAACTAAAACATGCTGAATTACAGTATATTTTGAACTCTTGATAATCAGAATATATCCTGTTTCAAAATTAAAACTCTTTCTCTGAATGAGATTTACCTCCCTTGATACATAGATTTACAGTGGTCAGAGATATTTCCAGTGGTAGGAGATTTAAAGTGATGTACTCCTTCTATATTGCAGAAATGTTGAATGGTTGGGTTTGTTTTTTTTACTATCTTTGATTAAAGTACAATTTAATTACGGGTAGAATAAAAATTTACCCGAATATTAGATACTACGTGCAGTTATCATATACCAAATGAGGCTGTGAACAAGATTTATCACTTTTCAATCACCTTTAACTTACCAAATGAATAATGATTGGTAATTAACAGTGAAGTTTTTTATCAAAAGGGAAAAAATATGAAGTTTAAATGTCTATTCACAAGCTGTTGATGTAGAGCATGCTTTAAGGATTGAATTTTGATGAAATACAAAGAACAAAAATGTTTATTTGAATCATTTATTGTAGAAGCACAGTACCCAATTAGGTTTTGAGTTTTTTGTGACCTACATTTTTCCATAGTTTTATTTTACCAGTATGTGTGATGTGATTTTGCTATGTACAGGTTTATTGGAGTAAATGACAAAATGATTTAAATCACATCTCTTTCTAAATTAGATTATTAAAGGTACATTTAAATGAAGTAAATTATTTCATAAAAACACATATATACTTAAATGATGTAGAATTTATTCTACAGACATGCATGCTTAAAACTTTTATTTTTATCAAATTGCAATACAATTTTTGAAAAATATGACACATGGTGAGATTTGTATGTTGAATGACATGTCAAGATATATAACACATGCTATTAAGTGCTGTAAATCTCCTTAATTTCAAGAGAAGATAGGACTGGCATTATATACGTAAAATTTAATACACTATTGAAAGAAATGTAGATAAAATGGTGCACGTTTGGCCTGAAATGACCATATTCTTGCATCCATGCCTATCTGTTTTCAATTTGTCTATCTACAGCTGATAACAAAATCAGATAACGTTGGTACAGCACACAATGGGTGCCTTCAGAGGCGAACCTATTCACCGGGTCTCGCTATGTACCCTCACGGAGCTAGGGGAGGAATCTTGCCGATCAGACAGATATGTAATCTCTCATATTGACATTTATTTTTCGCAAAAATATCTTTATTATAATGCCAAAAATCGCCTAGTCGGAATACTCATAATTACATTTTCACAGTGTGCTAAGGTTTAGACTGTAAACAGAGTGATGTAGGATTTGTCAGTATGTGGTAACTATGATTGTTCCATTATCTGGTGGAAATCGGAGCCACCGAATTTAGCTTGGATTTCCCGTGGTGAGACTCCACACTCGACCCATTCGTCAAGGCCCGGCCTCCTTGCTTCTGTTTTACGTGATGTAAAAAAAATTCTCTGAGAGTTCTGTCAGGGTTGACTGCTAATATCAATCAATCATTTTGTTTGCGCAAAATCTGAAGTGGTTCCAATGAAGAACGAGTGCTGTGAGTTGAGTGTGGTATTTCATTAAATCATTTTTAAGCGCAAGGATCGCCACTAGTTTGGACTTAGAGTTCATTATTGCCAAATTCTTTTTCACATGCATACTATCTCTGTAAGCTAATTCAATGCTGAATTCTTCTCATTTGGCTGGAATTCAATTGTTTATTTGTTTTCTAAAATGATTTAAATTTTTAATGTAGCTTATAACTGTTTGTAAGAAATTAAAATGTATGCATTAAGGAACATGATTTGCATCACATGTGATAATTGCTTCTGGGAAATCTATGTATATAATTATGACTTGCCCTTGGTAGTATTAAAAGAGTACATTTGACTTGTATGTTATATGTAAGTATCCGCCATAGCAGGAGATTAATGGCAATTCTTATGTTAATTTTAATTGTCATATGTTATTGGAATCCCGCTCCTATATTTGGTCCATACATTCGTTCAAGGTGTTTCCTGCAGTTGTTTGAAATGAATGACAAAAAAAAAAAATGTTACTGGTATACAATTTTTATAATAAGAGCCCAGCGAATCTAGATAAGCTTGATATTTGTTGAGGGGGAGGGGGTTTTCTTACTGGTTCTATTTGATAACTTAACCCAATTATACAAGTGAAGTTTATGTTAGCTTGATTTTTAAAAAATCTTTGTTTTTTGTTTTTTTTGCCGATGGATGAAGTTGAGTTTCTCAATATATTAGTATTTAATAGCTGCCTAGCAGATGTATGATAATTGCAAAACCAATACAACCAGTGGGAACTTGTTATGTCATCTATAAACTACAAATAAAATATACCAAAAAAATTCACTGTAAACATGGACTTTAATATATAACAAACAATGGGATGATTTTGTGAGATGCAAATAGACATCTATTTGTAAAAATATTGTTCTTTTCTATTTGAATGAAAATATACACCTGCCTTCTAGTTTATGGCAAGAGACCATTTGAAAAAAAAAATGAAACTGATGACCACTGATGTCTTGAAGTTAAATTAAATGTGTGTATCCTAAATTGTAAAAGTGACAGGGACGAAAAATATTGGGACTGCACAGAGTCTAATGCTATAGATCTAAACGAGAGGGTCACATGGTCTATAATACTTGATTAGGAAACGTTTTATCATAGATAATAAGGAAATGAAAGATTTTGTAAAAATTGTCCACAGGCATGGATTGACTACTTTTGTTTTATTTAGTCAGACAATTTTACGACGAAATTCAAAATATGTATTGAAAAAAAATAATAATGGAAGAACCTGTCTGCTTTTAAACATGCTCAATTGCTGTCTACAGAAAATGTCAGACATATGAACATTGGCCCCAGGGAATATAATATACCTATTTACTGGCTATGAGAACAATAGAATTGCTATTATTAAAAAAAGTCAGTAAATAGGTATTTTATTATACTGAAGAAACCTTGTCAGCGATGCTAGGTTTGTTGCTGGTAAACACTAAACAAGTTAAAGTTATCAAACTTTGCATACATATAACAAAATAACAACAAAGGAGTTCCGAGACAAAATGCAAGGGAAATCGAACACTGCCATTAAATAGTTTGGAAGACGATAATCATCATGGACTAATAACACAGAAGCTATTTCATGTTAAAAGTTATCAAGATGAAATAGCAATTTTATTCGACGTTATTTTACACAGAAAAATTATACAGAGGTATAAAAAATCTTTCTAAGTTTTTAAAATAAAGATCAAAAATATAATACTTTTTTAGAGAAATTTTAATCCTAATTATGTCTCCCCTTTCAAAGGGGAGACATATTGTTTTTGTCGACTTTCTTATTCTTCTTATTCTTCTTATTCTTCTTCTTCTTCATCCAAATTTGTCCAGGCCGTAACTTAAATACCCTTTGAGATTAAGACTTCAAACTTGGAACATAGGTAGATGGTATTGAGAAGGAGTGCACGCCACCAAAATTTTTGACCTTGACCTATTTTGACCTTCAAGGTCAAGCGTTTTATGAAAAACAGTGTCCAGACCATAACACAAGACTCCTTCAACATAGAGACTTTTAACTTGTATCATAGATAGATGGTATATAACGTAGCTAAACACCACCAAAATTTTTGACCTTGACCTAAATTTTTTTTTCAAGGTCAATTTAGAAAAAACGTCATCGTTCATCTCTTGAATATACTTTGACAGAAGGACTTCAAACTTTAAACAAAGAACAATAATAATACACTGAGGTGTACTATTGTTTTATATTTGACCTTGACCTTGTCTTTACTCAATGTCAAATTAAGAAAAAATAATAAAATTTTGTCTGGGTCGTAACTTAAATACCCTTTGACATTAAGACTTCAAACTTAAAACATAAATAGATAGTATTGAGAAGGAGTGCAAGTCACCATAATTTTTGACCTTGACCTATTTTGACTTTTAAGGTCAAGCATTTTATGAAAAACAGTGTCCAGACCATAACACAAGACTCCTTCAACATAGAGACTTTTAACTTGTATCATAGATAGATGGTATATAACGTAGCTAGTCCCCACCAAAATCTTTGACCTTGACCTAATATTTTTTTTCGAGGTCAGTTTAGAAAAAACGTCATTGTTCATCTCTTGAATGTACTTTGACAGAAGGACTTCAAACTTTAAACAAAGAACAATAATAATACACTGAGGTGTACTATTGTTTTATATTTGACCTTGACCTTGTCTTTACTCAATGTCAAATTAAGAAAAAAATAATAAAATTTTGTCTGGGTCATAACTTAAATACCCTTTGACATTAAGACTTCAAACTTAAAACATAGATAGATGGTATTGAGTAAGAGTGCACGTCACCATAATTTTTTACCTTGACCTATTTTGACCTTCAATGTCAAGCGTTTTATGAAAAACAGTGTCCAGACCATAACACAAGACTCCTTCAACATAGAGACTTTTAACTTGTATCATAGATAGATGGTATATAACCTAGCTGAACCCTTCCAGAATTTTTGACCTTGACATTATATTTGTTTCAAGGTCAATTTAGAAAAAAAGTCATTGTTCATCTCTTGAATATACTTTGATAGAAGGACTTCAAACTTTAAACAAAGAACATTATAATAATACACTGAGGTGTACCTTTGTTTTATATTTGACCTTGACCTTGTCTTTACTCAATGTCAAATTAAGAAAAAAATAATAAAATTTTGTCTGGGTCATAACTTAAATACCCTTTGACATTAAGACTTCAAACTTAAAACATAGATAGATGGTATTGAGTAAGAGTGCACGTCACCATAATTTTTTACCTTTACTAATCTTGTGTTTCAAGGTCATTCATTTTCTAAAAAATATTGTACAAATCATAACATGAGATTCATTCAACATAAAAACTTTAAACTTTTATCACAGATAGATAGTAAGTAACCTAGCTAGAACCTACCAAAATTTTTTACCTTGGCCTAATATTTTTTTTCCAGGTCTAATTAGAAAAAAAAAATATTCTTGTCTTTATTTAAATATACTTTGATAGAAGGATTTCAAACTGTAAACAAAGAACTAAAATACCATGAGACATACTACTGTAAATTTTTTACCTTGACCCTTTTACTAACTCAAGGTCAAATTAAGAAAAAAATCAATTTTTTTTCCAGACCATAACTTCTAAATTCTTTGACAGTGATTTTAAACTTAAAACAAAGTTTGATGATCTAGCGAAAAATTGAACCATACCAAACTTTTTGACCTTGACTTATTTGGATCTTAGGGTCAGTCATCAGGAAAAAAATCCTTACAATAATGACTTGTATCATATATGGATGATATATAACATATACCTGACATCATTCTTTTTCACTTATTAAATTTGCCCCATATTACAAACCTGGGGGAGAAGGGGAGACATTTGTTTTTTTTGTAAAAAAACAATACCCACTAGTTATATATTATAATTGATTGTTAGTCATTGATTATACTACTGCATGTACAACATGTTTTATTGATACAAGTTGTTAAAACAATTAAAAAGCTTTCTTTGGAGATTCATGTTGGAATGAAGGTACCCAGTATTGCAGAATAAATAAATAATAAAGGTCAATATATGTTAGTTTTGCTAAGAAAAATATGAGTAAAATCAGGGATAAAACATGAAGAAATTATAAAAGCAATCTGTCTTGAACCTCATTGTTTTACACTTGTTAAATCAAAACGGAGGTTAACATGAGATCGGCAGCCTAGCATCTAATTACCAGTAGTGTAGATGGTTGGTGTGATTAACACGATGTTAATTATTTTATGTGTAATTAAGATCTAATGATAATTACCTGGTAAATCAACACCATGGTTTGCCTTGGCTATAGCAAATGTCATCTTTATTGTGGTTGAAGCATTAAAAAAGCATAAAAACATTAAAAAGAGACAATATGATTAAGATACATGAAAGTGAAAATTTTATAAACATAAAAAGACTTTGATACACAATGTGTTGCACAATTTTCATAAAATTCTAAAAAATAAAATACCGGTATGTATATTACACAAAATAAAGAGATTTTACAAAGATTATTATTTACCATTAAAACCTGTGCGAAGGATATTTTTTCGTAGCATTTACAGGTATCATTAAAACAAAGGTAGTGGATGATATATGTACTAATGGCCAGCTTAACAGGCGGCTAGCTAAACAGGCCTTTGGCCTTTGGTATCCGTGAATTGTTGATTCTACAAGATTGACATAATCGCATCTCCCAGCTGGAACAATTAACCTGCTGAAAGCAATAAGAAAAGATACAAAACACATCAGTGTCAGGACTTGTACAACACGGCGTTCCCCACTCCATCGCATTATGTAATCACAGCCAGCCGAAATGTGATCACCACCAAATGGAGGCCATGCTTTACGTTAATGGAGAACTCTGCTGCTTCACTACAAATATATGTCATTCAATTTCACCATGCTCATCTAGACAAAGTGTCTCTCTGTATACGAATTTTGATCAAATTTGTGAAGCAATTTTAATGATTAGGAAACCCTGCATGCATGTATAGCAGAAATGATTGAGGCATGGCAAGACAAAATGTATGTAACTGATGTTTCTTGATTAGTGGTTTAAATTTTAAAACAGTTAACCATGCAAAGAGGCGAATTTCCTTTTGATTATTCATGGTTCCAGGTAGACTTTGTTTATCTCTATTAACTGACAGCAATCGGAGCCAGTAAGACACCACCTGCAACCAAAGATATCAGTTTTCTTTTCTTTTGTCCTCTCTGGATCGAAGGTAATAACAACAAACCTGCGTTATTTTTATAGACGTTCCACACTTCAGTGATAAATTCAATCTGTTCATGTCAAGGTCAAAATTTAGACAAATGTAAAGACAAATATGTGAGTTATGTTTTACTGTGATTATTGTAAGATTGTTTTGGCTTCTTTTTTTCCGTTTATTTTGCCAATTTGCAATAAAAACCAAAGTGACAATCCTAGATATGACAATTATTTTAATTATGAAGAGAAGTTGTGGTAATTTTGAGATTTAAAAAAAATGTCCAATTAAAATTGATATTGTATGACATGTATAATTATGATCAGAAAAACCGTTCCAAAAGACTAGTTTATTAAAAAAAACCTTAATGTGAAATATTTTTCTTTTTTAGATTTTGACCCGGAAGGTCAAGGTTAAGGTCAAAATTGTTTGAATTGAACACAGTTTGCATCTGTTACGTACATTTTGTTATGGTTTAATTGAGTCCTTGCAATCTGAGCCCCTAGAGTATGACTACAAGTGTTCGTAAATACTTTAAATTAGAAGTTATTGTGCTGTAATACAGGTTTCTTGTTTTCTGGCAATCCTCCGGAGGGAGACACATTGCAGGCAGGTGCGTGCAGCTTATGTAATGAAGCCTCTCTGGCTGCCATAGTTAGGTAATTAAACATTCAACCTCAAACCTGTAAATAGTAAGCCAGTGAATGAAAAATGATAGACTCTGTACATCTCTGGTAATGCGAGCCTGGGGAGATTTACCTCTGTCACATTTAGCTAGCCTGGTTATAAGTATATTTTAAGAGGAGAGGAAAAAGTTGTGATGGAATTCAGATTTAGAATCTTGTGTTTATGTTATCATCCAAATAACAACGAAGATTGATATGTTTCAACTTATAATCAATTTCTAAAGAAACATTTAATAAAAGAATTTAATAACATTATGACATTTGGGTTGTATATAGAGTTGAACAATGATTGGCCAATTGAAAAAATACCTGTTATACATGAATGAAAATTTTAAAAATTGATTAAAATGGTAAATACCTGCTATTATTTTTGTGAATCAATATTGACCATTGAATACTCCCAGTATTGAGATATAGGCACTTAAAAAACGGATAAAAATATAAAAAGTGTTCATATGTACATAATTGATTAAATTTTAACAAAAATTGCATACTTAGCAAGTTACAGTGCTGTCAGCATTAATGAAACACAAGAGAGCGATGAAATTTGAATTCATCTGGCTTAAAAAACAATTTACACAATAAACAGCAGTGAAATAAATGAACAAGTCTTTGGACTTTTTCATGCTACAACCGTGTGCAGATGACTACAAAAGCTTAATGTACAGTAAATCGTGGTAAGAGTGAAGTTCTTTTGATATAACTTGCTAATTGCTTAATCAGATGAAAATCAAGTTAAATTAGGGGTCTGACTTATATAGTATACACTGCCACTTTTTTCTGTCAAGTAATTTTTGCACAAAAGAAAAGTACCTGGTAAGCAAACTAAAAAAACCTTCATTTTTGAATTAATTACCCTTCCAACTTTTGATTTGTGATCCTAACTACTTAAATTTAAATTTGCTTTAATGATAAGTAACAGCTACACAATGGAATGGATAAAAACAGTATTAGTAGTCCTTTTAAGAAATAATGAAGGATCTTTTTGTTGCGATCTCTAGACACCATTAAAGCTGACAATGTTGTGCACCTGAGAGAATATTTACACATCTAATCAGCAAGTGGGGATTGAAATACTATCTTCTAATTTTCCAATAGCATTTTAATTAGGTTTGAATTTTTCCCATGTTGCAATTAGAGTCTTATTAAACAAATGGCATCAAATGTTGTGTTAAAATTGGAAGTAATTTTATTTTTAGAAACTATAAATGGTTCTGCAGAAAAACATTTAAAAAATGGATAAAAACACACCAGAGTTGGATATTCTTTGAAAATTTCTTTTTTAAAGAACAGGATTTTGCTTTTTAGTTAACAATTTTAAAGTGTAAAGAATAGTACATACTTTTGGGCAAGCTAGACTTCAATGATTGTCTTCTTGTCTGCTGGGAGTGGATAAACAATTTGTTAAATCTGGGCTAACTAGTGTTGATCCAAAACAAGGCAGCTAGATCAAGTCTACATCTTTTGTCACATCTGCATTCTTGAAAAAAGTTTTGTACTGAAATTTACAACTCTGTAACTTCTTACTATAGAGACAAAAAGAAATGGTCATTTAATCAAGAAATTTAAGTCTAGTGTATTCAGCATCATTTAAACCATAGGAGATGAAAATCTGAACATCTAAAAAAATGATATTCTTTGCAGAGGTCTTGTTAGTTTTGTAAAAGGATCATGGTCATTGCTATTCTTTTTTCCTTCAAAGAACATGTTTTGTTATCATGTCCATCATGTGGTAGCTGACCAGGGAACTCGGGTCTTCATGGTGGGAAACAAGTTATATTATGCATTGATACAGCCATTTCATAGCTTTGAACAATAAAACATACTGATGGACTTTGGCTTTAATTGAGAGCTTTAAGTGAACCCCGGGAGGTCCCTTGACCTTTTGATATTTACATGCACCAATGTACAGCTTGCATTGATCACAGGACCCGAAGCTGGCTTCTTCAGATAACAGCATCAGCTGAGTAGCCCTTGACCACTTAAAAATCCACAGTTGTCCACATGACCACCAGATTCATTGAACTCTGACCCTGGATTGACCTGCAGCTGTGGGGTTACTCATGCAGTGTACTTGTATTAAGTGATAACCTTGTACTTATAGCCTCCTCCCCATCTTTCACTTCCTGTTCGTGTGAACTTTCTCGGGGCCTGCTTCCTCATACAAGGATCTCTGTCATGTGTCAGAGTCGTAGAACTGGCACAAGATTTGGCAGCGTTTCTTCCCATGTGATGGAAATGGTCGCGGATGAACGAATGCGACACCATTCTGGTTGACCCTCATCTTGAGGTCATGGAATCTAAGAAGAATTTATCATTTGGATTAGATAACTTGAAATTCTAAATGTTTAGAATAAGAATTTATGGCATTTTCTGTCACTAATCACATATATTATGTAATATGTATGGCTGTACTTTCACTCCTGACAGTCAGAGACAACATAAAAAGGCAGAACTTGTTATAAATCATTCAATTGCTGTAAGAAAACTCATGTTTTCAATCAACCGCTGCACATGGGTATTTGTATGTATAAACTTGGAAACGTGTTGGATGTGGTATACCATGAAACCCGGACAAAAACAAAAAACTAATGATATGTTAAAATTATTGGGAAGGTTTATAACCAATAAAATGCTCTTTTAGTGGGAGTGGGAAAAAATGAGAACCCCAGGCATTTTTTATGCCAAGATGCTTATCTCTTTCACAAAAAGAAAATAAAACTTGCTGCTCTTTTAAGAGGTTCTCTTGACCCGCTCATTGACGGGCTTACTTCGTAGGTAGTGGAGTGCCTGTCAAAATCAGCAGGGCTTTTAACTTTAATAAATGTCACTTTATATTACTTGAGACTGTAGCTAACTCTAAACCCGCGAGACGTAATAAAAAAAACATGCTGCAGTAACTGCACCACTCCGGGGAAAAAAATGTTAGATTTCAAATTTGTTTCTCAAAAAAAACTTTTTATAAAAAAAAAAGATGCAGATACGCTAAGCATGTTTGTTTCTGTTTGTTAAAATTTTTCTTTGATCAAATAATTTTAGTGAAAAACTAGGAGGTTTTCAATATAAAATTTTTACAAAGAGTTACAGAAAATTCCCTTTTTTGTTATGTAATCCAGAAAAATTTCTTTTGTTTGAATATTCTACCACCTCAGTGATGATAAAAACTGGATTTTGTTTTTTCAGTCCTGACTGCTATGCAGGTCTTAACATGGCTGAACGACATCAAAGAGAAGATATCAGCTTGTGGGCAGGAATGCAGGTAATTTTACTTTGTCTGTGTGTCTGTTTTACTGGTAGAAAACAGGTTGTTTTATCATGATTATATGTTTTGTGTTCAGAATTATAGTATGTAACGAATTTGATTAATTTTTATTCAAAGAATTTCACATTTCTTTTCCTTACAAGTGAAGAGATAGGAAAACACATATATAGTATATGCATGAGATTCATTACAAACTCTGTAAAATTCTCTTTCTGATCTATAATCCAATTCAAATCCATATTCACTTTAAAGTTAAGCACCGTAAATACTGGTATACCTTTAATTCCTTGGCAATTTTGGAGGTATACTAGAATCACCCTATCTATCTGTTTGTCCATCTGTCTGTCTGTAGATATGATTTTGCTCCAGTATTTCTTATAAAAGCATGGCTTTTGACCTGAAGACGTGTCATGTCCCGGCCTTAACTGAGCTCATTGAGTATCCAGGTCAAAGTCACATCATAAACATGGTATTTTTCCCAAACTAGATGTGGTTTGGACAGTCTCTCTCGATTAATCTGTCATTCTATATATGTACGTATGTCTGACTGTATCTATATATACAGTTATCTTCATCCATACACCAATACCCTTGCAATTAAGTGATCTAGAGAATTGCTGTCTTATCGGTCATTGCCAGGACCATATAGGGAAATCTGATATAAACCTCACAAGCATGAAATAAAACCTCACAAGCATGCTATCTGATTAGACCAAAGGATATTTTCTGATATGTACTTTAAATTGAGTTTACCTCAAAATTAACTTCTGGAAATTTATCAGAGTCTCTGTCCAATCATATATTTGTTTACATTTTTCAACTATTGTTCACTTTAAAGCATGTATTCTCTGGGAATAAATAAATATCTTGAAAGTTTATGCCATGGATTTTTAAGTTTGAATTGCTGAAATACTGTTACCATGTACATGTATAGTCATTATGACTGGAAATTTAAACTGCTTAGTGCTAAAATGCTAAAATAGTGCTAAAATGCTAAAGTGCTAAAATAAAAGTGAAAAATGTAAAATTCCTGAATATTTGAACAAGTGACTGTACGGAGTTTGTCAGGTATTGGGTGATCTCTGTCTTTGGCCATGAGCAACCAATTCCTGTCCATATATTTATATTAACAAGTAAACCAAAAAGTCAACCATTGTACAATATTAAAGACCATATTTTATGTTTATGCTTCCTATAAGTGTCCCAATCCACAGATATTTACATGAAAGAATTGTTGTTTAAAGATGTGGAAAAGTAAATAAACATGTTAGAGCTGTTTTGAAGAAAGTCTCAATATATTTGATAAAATTGATCTTCACATGTACCTGTTAAATAAACCTACTTTATACATTAAGATTTTTTGCACCACTGAGTTTGATATGAAAATGCAAGAGGATAAATTGATAGAATGATAACCACAGGGTGACTAGCTGCAATGAGTGAATCGGCTGATTTCATACAAGTAGAGTGCAGCAGCTACTGGTACTGTGACCTTGACCTTTTGTATGACTGTCTGTGTTGTGTCTATGTTTTGTCTAGTAGATAATGGGATACAGGGGGGCACAGGTAGAGGCTGACCTTAGACTGACCTGTACTGTATATAGGACCAGGCAAATCAAAACACTCGGAAAGAAGTGACATAGGCTTGGGGTCATACAATTGGACAGAAGGATTCCCAGCAGGCCCCTTCAATTGTAAAAGAAACGGGATGAAAACTCCATCAAGGTTTTTCTTGGCTGATAGACAAGATTCATTGCAAAAGATAAGAACAGCACAATCGTCATGTAAGGTTCTTATCTACTGGGGGGAAGTTGAATGTTGCATTTTATCAGTGGTGAAAAGGAATGCTAAGCTGGGATGCACTTTTTATCAGAACCTGCATGGGTAAATATCTGTCTCAGGTGCAAGCAATATTGATGGCATACAGCTCAAGTTTGGGGGAAGTAAAAGACCTTCTCCAGGTGAATAATGCCAAAGGTGATTGGTGTAATCCCAGAAAATGGTGGGAGTTGTTGCATTGCATGTCTACATGGTAAGCATGAAGATTACTTGGGCCATCAGACTGTGGAATCCTATTGGAAATGTAATGCCATGCATGGATGACATCAGCTCCCTCTGTCAGCTGGCTTGGTGTCTTCCCGGTTCACATCTATTTGTGTCATTAGGGTTTGTCTTGATGCTAATTACATGATACATTCCAAATGAATTGTGAAGTCTGCCTGCTATTGTTGGCATAGGCATATCATCTTATGATAAAAACATCCTATTCAGTTGATCTAAGAAATGCTAAAGGGAAAGGCTCAATTGACTAGTTTATGATAATATTTGTACTTTATAATCAAGCAATGAAGACTAATTGATATGGCATTGGCATTTGACCCCTCCTTTTGCAATGCTGCAACTTAAACACCTGCAGTCCTTATATAAAAGGGGATTATACAGCTCTGAAGGTCGAACACACATCAATCATCAATATGAGTATAGCTGTCAGTGCTAAAGTATTCCATCTCTATATTTATTCAAACTGTCTTCATCTTTTGAAAGCTGTATAAGATTCCACCTGAAACAATGTCCTAAATTTGGATCATAATTAGCAAAATGCTGATGCCCCATACTTGACATTCACTTTGAAGTTCATGTGGTAAAAAAACCAGTAAATGCATCAAATTAATGTGCAATATTGAAGTAACTCATGAATAAATGGTAAGATTTAGCTGGATCATTACTTTTGTATTTTCACCTTTAGTTGGTAACTAGAGGAGGGTCACCAATCTAATGCTGTATCACAAAGTGCTTCATATTTTCTCTGATTAGTCTTTTTCAAGTTCTAACAACCTGGATGCAGATGACTGTCCTGAACAAAGTGTGAAGTAATGTGATTAGAATAATCTAATTATAACCATTGCAGGTGTAAACTGGAGACAAGCTTCTCCTTTCCTTTAACAGTCTGACTGCAGATGGCAGCCGTTTGAGTTTATTTCAGTAGTATATATTATTGATGAGATGCCAAGGACATTATACGGAAGTTCAACAGTCATTTAATGTCCATGTGGTACTGGGTGCAAAAGCACTTGTTAATTTGCAGTAAACAACTGGAAATCTTAATAATTGGTTCTTAATTGTTAATATTTGAAGTTTTTAGCTCACCTGAGCTGAAAGCTCAAGTGAGCTTTTCCAATCATTGTTTGTCTGGCGTCCGTCTGTCTGTAAACTTTTTACATTTTGGACTTCATTTCCAGAACCACTCAATCGATTTCAACCAAACTTGGCACAAAGCATCAATGGGTGAAGGAGATTCAAATTTGTTAAATGAAGGGCCTCTTTTAAGGCAAGATAGTAAGGAGTTATTGAAAATTTGTTGGTATTATTCAAAAATCTTCCTCTCAAAAACCATCTGGCCAGAAAAGCTGAAACTTGTGTGGAAGCATCCTCATGTAGTGAAGATTCAAGTTTGTTCAAATCATGATTACAGGCGGGATAGGATTGGGCCAAAATTAAAAAAAGGGGGGGGGATGTCGATTTTTTTACATAGGAAAATGTAGAGAAAAAATTTTGTAAATCTTCTTCTCAAAAACCATTGGCTAGAAAAGCTGTAACTTGAGTGGAAGCATCCTCAGGTAGAGTAGATTCAAGTTTCCTCAAATCATGATCTCTAAAGGTAGTGTTGGGCCACAAAAGAAGGTGGGGGAGAATTTTTACATTGAATAATATAGAGAAACATCTTTAAATCTTCTTAAAAACCAATTGGCCAGAAAATCTGTTACTTGTGTAGAAGCATCCTTAGGTAGGGTAGATTCAAATTTGTTGATATGATCACCGGGGGTAGGGTTTGCCCACAACTGGAAGTCTAAATTTTACATAGAAATATATAGAAAAAAATACTTTAAAATCTTCTTTTCAAAACCCAATCAGCAAAAAAGCTGTTACTTTTTTGAAAGCAACTTCAGATAGTGTAGATTCAAGTTTGTGAAAATCATGACCTTTGGGGGTTGAGGGGGCCAATTTTATATAGAAAAAATTTTCAAATTATTTTCCAAAACTCATATGTTCTAGTGTATTGTATTGATTATATATTTGCAAGCACCTTGACATATTGTTAATTCTTAATTGTTTAGACTGTGAACCCTGGACAATTCTTGGGCTCCACAAGGGGTTAAAAGTTTGATATAGGTTTATATGTTTGAAATCTTCTTCTTGAGAACTGCGATGCTTATTATGTGATATGACTTTGAAATCATCCTAATACAAAGGGGGCTCATGTTTTACATTAAAATGTCCAGAGAAAAATTTTTTTTTTTAATACAGGATCTATTCTACTATATTGTTCAGATATTTTTTATATGACTCCATAAAGCTGATTTTGTTATGGCTATTGTTGGTCAGGGGAGCGATGTGGCCCATGGACCTCTTGTTATTCTTCGCCATAGGTTTCTTCCCAGAGGTGATGTGCTAATTTTCTAGAGGTCTTGTGACTTTCTCATTGAAATGCTTCTCCCCTCTTCAGATAATGGCTTGGGGATAGGGTCAGTGTGGACCAGTAGGGAGAAAGTATTATTTCTTTGGAATTACATATGAATATAAAAACTGTATACAGGAAAAGGGGATATTTATATACCTTTATGTCAAAAGATCAGTGGGAAGTTTTCTTATTCAAGTTTACTTGCAAAAATAAGGAGTTATGTGATGCATATATCTGTTTGAAAAAGCAATAAAAGGAATTGATCACTTTGTCTTCCTTTTTGATCTGGAATCAGGGGTTGAATTTCACATATTTAACATTTTTAGAAATATATAAATCTATATATGGGCTATATATTGCAAATTTTGAACATTGGATGATGATTATATCTTTAAGATGCTGTACTTTTTATAAATGTTAATAGGTGTATATCAATGTGTCCCATATTCCTCCTTGAGGTATTGTGTCATCTAAAGTTCACTCCAGTAAAGAGTTTTCTTCTTTAAAAAAATTGAACATAGATCTAGGTTATATCAAAGTAGTGATGTTGCTGATAGCAAGTGTTTGATAGAGGATGTTTTTGGTGGTGGTTTTTTTTTGTTGAGTTTTCTGATGCATCAGGTGAAGCTTATAGAGCAGTGGGGTATCTCATGATGGATAGCCCGAGCCCTGCAACTGACACACAACTGCCTCACGTCTTCATTC
The DNA here is from genome assembly GCA_020458035.1 of Magallana ariakensis. Lineage (NCBI taxonomy): Eukaryota > Metazoa > Mollusca > Bivalvia > Ostreida > Ostreidae > Magallana > Magallana ariakensis. The sequence continues at coordinate 9,360,158 of CM035814.1, forward strand.
ACCACAGGACGGGCTGGTGTGTGTGGGAAATTTCTAAATGGTATCTCTCTCTCTATCAAATACTTCAGGTGTCTGCTTATGAACGGTCTTGGATTAATATTCCATATTATGCGTTTTGAGCCTCATTAATAGACATGTATTTATTTTTGGTGCAAGTTTTATTTCATTATGTAACCACCTTGAGTAATTAAGCTTCCGTGAGAACTTCGCACCAAGTAGAGTTATTTCTCCTGCAATTAGAGAGTTTATTGTCCACAATACAGTGTTGTAAAACTGATATTAATGTTTAAGTATTCAGATCCTTCAGGATTTCATTCATAAAATGAAGAGCAAAGCAATTAAGAAGTCATTTAAATCTTGGCCCCTTCACTTAAGTTTTCTGTCTGACAGTTTATAATATAAATGACCACCTAAAATGAATGAAGATCGTAAATCACTGGCTAACCAGCAGTGATTTTTTGGGAGAAAGATGGTAATTTTTTAAATTGAAAAACTGCATTTTATTTGGAAAGACAACATGATTGGTTAGGTTTGCTGGAAATTACACTAATAATAGATTTCATTTACTGTCTTATGACATTTAGTTTAAACTAATTTCATTAATTCAATTTAGGACTTTTCATTCTTCCAGAGTTGTTTCTCTTGTTATGGTTTTGGCTGCGCTCAGGCTAAATACATTTTGATTCAAATGGAATAAAAGCTTTCTTTACCTGTTCACCTTGTATACACTACAGTTCAAATAAATTAATGTATGACACTTCAGAGCATTTCATTAAAACAAATAATACAACTACCCTTGTTAAAAAAAGTACAAGTACACTGCTCTTAGTGGGCTGTGAAAAGACTTTCCAAAAAAGAATGTGTAAATATTTTACAGTTTACCAAATGATACACTCTAAAAAACAGAAAAAAATATGAATGTGATTGAAAAAGGTATTTTCATTCACTCTAGTTCACTTTATTACTTCAAAGAAATCTTGTCTCCTTTGAAACATGGATAAATAAATTAGAAAAAAAAAATTGATATGTATCTGAAATTTTAAGATGTGCACATTAAAAATTGAAATCATATTTCTGCAACACTTCTCAAAGGAATTTGAAATGTGTTGCACATTGAAAACATCAGTATACAATAAATAATAAATGTAATAGAAATTACATCAGGTTTTTTTTTTTTGGTTCTACCTGAGCGAGTACGGTCCTGCGGTAGATAATTGCATGGATGATGGATTACAAAGCGACATGCTGCGTTGTCTGTCTGGTGTTAATCAGGTGTGACACTATAGACTGTCTGGCAACTCAATGACTCTGTACAGGTATTGGGGCCACCAAACTCGGGTCAACGACGGAGTGTCAAGTACTAACAATAGGGTATACAGACCATTGGGCGGAAGTGATGAGACCCTTGTATTGCTTAATAGATTTCATTCCAGCGATGAAAATCATTGCTTGCACCTTTAGTCTCGTACTGAATATATGCAGGTTGAAATCGGTGAAATAAACTCCGCGACAAGTCTCTGAATCAGGAGACAGTTTTAGACCTGTAATATGTAAATTTTTCTGGTTTTGTATTCTTGAAAGCATAATGAAAATACGAGAATGAGGGTAAATAATGAAAAGGAATTCAAAGATTGTATTATTGTAAAGCACAATGTAGTAAAATGATATATTTGATAATTGATTAAAAAAATTGATGAATAAATAAATGTTATCAATTATGTAATGATATAATAACTAATGGGTTTATTTCTTTACAGAGTCCATCTGTCGGCGACATGTCTACACAAGGGATGTCTGCAGGTAAGTCAACAGTTCCAGGTCTCTACCTGGTAATACCCCCAGGTAAGTCAACAGTTCCAGGTCTCTACCTGGTAATACCCCCAGGTTAGTCAACAGTTCCAGGTCTCTACCTGGTAATACCCCCTGGTAAGTCAACAGTTCCAGGTCTCTACCTGGTAATACCCCCAGCTCTCTGCCAGGGGACACAACTTTGTTGTTTAGTTCCCCTGATTTCTACTGTAGAAATTTGCGTTGGTCCCAAATTCCTTTAATTGTCCCAAATCCCTGCTATGAAGATAATCAAGTAAGTCCAACAGCAAATGTTAACAGACATGTGTTGTCTTAATGTCTGTTAGTGCACTTCTATATTAATGTATGATGAACTTGCATGAATGTTAAAAAAAAATTGTAATTTGATTGTACTTTGAGAAATATTCAAAGATGTGAGCCTTGAAGAAGTTATCTCCTTAAGACGTTTAGTATGCTTTCCAGAAAAAAAAAAACATCTAGATAATACATGTAGTATAAACTTTTGAAAAATATATGAATAAAAGATACAGAGATATCAGTGATGTTTCTAGATGGCATTATTTTAAAATTGTATCCACTGATTGGATCATTAGGCAACATATTCAAACTTAATTTTAGATTTCAAAAGCCCTTATAGATTCTTCTCTCCTTTTTGTCTCTCTTTAGAATTTTTTAAAACAGTAAGACTCATTTTAAGAATCGAAGTGTAGTTGAAGGGCTACACATTTTGACCATTTCTTAGCATTGTGACTTTTCAGCAGTCAAAGTTTTCATTTGTGCCAATACTGATGGTAAAATGTATCCACAGATTTTCCATTCTTATGTTGCATGTTTGAGGAAGGAGTTGTCATACTTGTAATAATAGGGTCTGTTGTCAATTGAAATAAAATACTCTATCTTATTGGTTTTATGGTGGAATCAGCTAATTATAGGAGATCTGTTCTACATCTATTTTGTTTGAAATTTGAGTTCACTGAAAGGCTTTTTGTCAGGTTCCAGAAATACCTGCAGAAGTTGGTACAATGTATTGAAATCAGTCACCAGCAAAGCCTATGAAAACATGACCAACTTAGTATCATTGTAAAGAAACAGATTTTATAGTATCTTACATTGAAAATAACTAAACTTTTTTAATTAACTTGTTAATGACTATACTTACTATTTGAAGTAACCTTAGAATGATCAGAAACCTTTCTACTGCATTATAAATGTGGTTAATTTAACATTAATGTTAAAGTTACACCAGCTGATCCTAGTATGAAATCTTAAGTTAAAGTTACGCCAGCTGATTCTAGTATGAAATATTAAGTTAAAGTTACGCCAGCTGATCCTAGTATGAAATGCTTGACTGAAATAGAATACATTGATATTTTAAAAAATTTGGTTTTGTACTTTTAAGTAAATAGTGATAGTTAGACTGTTTACTAACCAGATCTCTGAAATTAAACTACATTTATAGTGTAGTGTATCACTTTTCATGGTTTGCGGAGACAATCATAACTGTTACATTGTAAAAGTGATAAATGGAATATGTAGAAAACTATCTGAATGAAGTTACACTTATTAAAATTGACAGTAGTAGTTAATTAAGAGGGTTGGGAGGTTGTGGTCATTTTTAGACTTTATTTATCTCTTTAATAAAAGAAAAAGAAAGCTCTGTATAAAAATATAGTAAAATATTCAAATTTTAAAGCTAATATATTTGGGAATTTTCTTTGCTAAATGATAGTTTATAGCTTAAAAACTTAAAATCTGATGGGTAGTTTGTTGATCATCAAGCCTCCTTGACATGCTTATGCTTAGAAGTAAAGTAATATATAGTGCTAATGTATTAGTTGATGCAAACTACAACCCAGAGACATATCAAAAGTTTGTAAACCCACTTTAATAATACTTTGTTGGTTTGAACATATTTTATTGTAAAGATGGTGTATATAAAATGATCGGGCACAAGTTCTGCAAACTTAAAACGCCCTCTCCTGATCTTTTAATACTTTGTTACTAAGTAAAAATGTTCTTACATGAGTCATTGTCATAATAGCAATTTATAAGCACACTTTAAGCATGCAAGAGTAATATTGACAAAGATGTCAGAAGATGTCATCCTGTATGCAATGTCAACAAAAACAATAACTACACATTGTATATCTATTAAGTAAGTCTTGAAGTAATACAGTACACATAAGCAGTATAGTGAGTAGATGTACATCAAGTATCTCTGAGTTAGTTCTATAAAAACGTAGGAAATGAGTGCAGGAGTGTAGTACATGTATGAACAGAAACATTTTAAACACTTTTAGTAAACAGTGAAACATCCTTATAGTGAAGTACCATAGACAATTGATTTTGATTAGTTATAAACATCAATCATTAGATCATATATTTTTATGATAAGGCAAATTAAACTCTCCTCATTGTAAGCAGGAATTCATTGTGAGCTTGTTCACTGTAACCATGTTTTACTGTACCTGAATAACTAAGAAATTAATGTAGTTATGATAACCTTAGAGTTGTAATACTGGAATAGCTATGGTATTGCATATTAAGCACATCTAAACTTACAAGGAAAGCAAATTGTAGTAGTGAAATACTAGAAAAATACACTTGTAGTTACTAGGTACTGTAATTACATAAAAGTATTTATAGTTAGCCTGAGAGCTTGAGGATATGCCATGTATTTGGTAATTTTGTCATGCTGCAAAGTTGGCTATGTTAGAAAATCCAAAAATATAAAGTGCTGATTTTTTCAACAGTTATACGAGTTTGATTTTGAAACTTCTTGTAACAACAAAGGGTTAATATTTCAATCATTTTTCTTTGCTTAACCCTTTAAATTACGGAGGCATGTCTGTCTTTCATCCTTCTGTCTTTCCATATATCTGTCCTTCTATCCATGCATTCATCACCTTTTGCTTTTAGCTCAGTTTCAAAGATGATGTTCAATTCATCAAACAAGGATATGGTTAAGATGAATTGTTTAAGGAATAAGGAATCATTCCATGCCTTTAATGGAGATAGCAATACAAGTCTGTCACATTTTCACATGATCAAATCTGATCAAGGCCAAAGGATGATGTATTGATATCCCCAAAAAAGTCAAAGAATAAATCTTTCTTATTTTTTTTTATTTTTTAATTTTTGTACAATTGAAATTCTAATTGATGTTTTACCACTATTTTTAATGTCCTTCTGTCTGTCTATCCATCTGTCTGTGCAATTGTGTACTGTCCATATCTATATGGAGAAACATTGGAAATTCTAACTTCACATAAAGATTTCTCATGACCTCCAAGTATGTCACTAATTTTGACCCAAAGTCATGTTGGCAATTTCAAGGTCACTGGAAGGAAAAGTGTGAAATTCGTGTCCGGTCTATATCTTTCTTATTGAATAACATTAAAAGTTCTTACTTTACACAAAGATTGCTTATGACTTAAGGGTATGTCATGATTTTGACCAAAGGTCATTTGAACAAGTTCAAGGTCACTGAAAGAAAAAGTGCAAAATTTGTGTCTAGTCTATTATAAATTTTTCTTATGGAGAATCATTGAAAGTTCTTACTTTACACAAAGATTGCTTATGACCTGAGGGTGTGTATGATTTTGACCAAAGGTCATTTGAGCAGGTTCAAGGTCATTGGAAAGAAAAAGTTCATTATTTGTGTCCTGTCTATACCTTTTTTATGGAGAAACATTGGATGATCCTACTTAATCACATAAAGATTGCTAATGACCTGAGGGTGTGTGATGAACTTGACTTAGGTTCAGTTGTGCAAGGTCAAGGTCATTGTTAAAAAAAAATACATAATCCCTGTCTAGGTGGCATATCTTGTATTGGAAAAAGATTAAAACTAAATTTTTACACAAAGATTGCTTGAGACCTGTAAATATATTTTGATTGTGAGCTTTGGTCATTTTTGCAAGTTCAAGGTCACTATAATAAAATGGTGCATCTATTACTTTCCAACGGAGAAATCAGGTTTTTGAGTTATTATATATTTCTTAGTGGGGGTTATCATTTGTGAGCTTGCTCACAGTACCTCTAGTTTTTCATTAAGTGCAGACTGTGTATTACATCAACATAATGCAATCATGTGATAATTATTACATGTACATTTCAGACCACTTTATACTTGTATTCATTTTTGTGAGAGCGAACTGAAGTAAATTCCTTCAATACTAGAAAATTTGGAGCATACATAATTTAGCACAAATGTAAGTGCCAATACATTGGCGCAAATAAATTTTTTCCACAATGAAGAAATTGGGCAAGATTTTTAAAAATCTATTTACGGTTTCCATTATCATTTAAGCATCTGATTTAAAAGAATATTACATTTTGGTGAAATAAGTACACACAAGTATCCATAAGTGATTTACATACATGCCAACTTTTGAAAATCTCCATGGGGGATTTTACGCGCGACGACATTTTCCTAGAAGGAAATTTCGCGGCGTTTTGTCGTGTAAATGGTTTGCATAAACTATTGAGCTCTTAGAAATTCATCAATCTGTTTCTTTATCAATTTATCATTTATCCTTATGTGTTTATCAATCAATCTCCTCTTTCAAATGAAATCAAGAATAGAATAAAGTACATAACTTTATTTTCATATATTATTATCAATCTTTAAAATCTCAACAAACAATAAAAAGTAAGGTATAGCAGCACAAAAATCAATAAATTCTGCAATGAAGTTGGCAACCAGGAAATCTGCTCTCTTGACATCTACAAAATAAAATAAAATTATTTTAAATATGAAAAAGCATTAAGGGTAAAGTTGCTATATAAAGTGGTAGTGAAAAATTTATGTATTTATAATTGTTTCATGACTTAAGAAATTTTAAAAATATTATATATTTTTTAATTAAATTTAAAAAATAAATATAAAAATTAAACTAATTAATGTTCAAAAATTTAAGAAAAGAAAATTTATAGTTACCTTCATTTGATCCAATTTTGATTTCACTAAGAAGTTGGAACCAGCAGGTGTTGATTTCTGGGATTTGATGCTGGCTTGATGGATGGCTGCATGTTTTCGTGTGCTTTGTAACATCATTCATTCCACCATGGCATGGTCCACCCTAAAATCCCTCAAAAAAATAATTTTTATTGCTACATAGTTTAACATATCTATTCTTCTTGTAGATAATGTATATACTGGACCTTTGCCAATTATTGTAATTGTATTTTAAAATATTTGTATATTTGTATTTACATTCGCTGTCAATCTGTCCTATATAGTGTCATGTGTATAAAATAGAACGTACACACGAAATGTAAAAAAAAAAAAAATCACACGCATAAAACTTCGAGCTGTCGATTTTAATTGTACGACCTCCTACCATATAGTCAATAAATTTATTCAATTGTACTATATACAAGTTAAACAAACCTATATGCATGGTTGTCACCCAGTTCGGATCCCGATAACCATCCCGAAAATCGGGAATCTGCCTCCCACTTGCTGAGTTATCGGAACACTTCTTTGGTGGTGTAACCCCCATACTTGTCGAAATTGGTGTATATTGTGGCATTTTGCTACTCGTCCCGATACTTTCCGATCAATTACTATCAAAACATGCTCCTCAATAGGTTTGCAAACACCCCAACACAGGTAGCGTACAGGAACACAGGTAGCGTACAGGTAATTACACCAGTTCACATCCCGATATATCCACACACGCAATACACATGATACAGGTAAACAGCAATGGCGGTCATAATCCCGCTTTTTGATTGGTTGACAAGCAGTGCGGGATTTTAAATTTTGGATGGAAATCGGGACTTATTGACGTAAAACGGGTTAGATTTTTTGAGAATCGGGATTTCGGGGTATTTTAACAATCCCGATCGGGATATCGGGATTTTTATTTTTGACGACGTCAAATCGGGAGAATCCCGCGAAAATCGGGATAGTTGGCATGTATGGATTTATCAATCATTTTAAAAGATGGTGTAAACAAACTTTCTTGGAAAACATTTAAATGCATTGTCAGCATTAGTTACTGCCAAGATTGATTACATTTTCACCCAGAGTGCTCAATAAAATCAACATTGGGAGTAGGTGCTAATTAGCATTATGGAAGTAACAAGCAAACACAATTTATTTAATTGATTCAATGTTTATTGGCAGATTTTAATCAATAACCTTTTATTGTTTACATGTAAACAATATTATGTTGAGACATGCATTTGGTGTCAAAATAATGTGTCATATGAAAAATATATGAAACACAAACAAAATCATACATCATGCAAAAACCTTTGATGCATTACTAATGTTTGCATTTCAAAGCACTTGCCCCAAAAGTCTAAATGAGGCCAGGTCTAATCATTTGTACCTTAGATATTTCTATGAAATTTTTAAACTAGTTTTAATACTATACAAAAATGCTTACAATTGTACCCTTTGGGAATTAGATAGAAATTTGCCAAAACTTTCACATTTTCCATATTTGTTGTATTTCTGACTAAAACTTTCTTGTGAACCTGATTGCAAAATCACAAAATGGTGAAATTTTGAAAGAAGGCAACATTCTGGCTTGTTCCTAAGATTAAAGTTGGTTTGAACCAGAGACCTTTCAGTTGCTGGCCTAACACCCATAACCACTGAGCCATGTGCTCCACAATTAATAATTTACTTTTTAAAGGGACTTGGACACGATTTATGGAATTACCATTTCTTTGACAAAATGACTCGTGGTAAACAAGGTAAACATATTAAATGTGTTTATAAATAATATTGTCAACAGAAGAAAACAACATTAGATCAAACTTTATACCAATAAAACACAGATGTAAAAAATAACATGACTCGAGCTTTGTTTACAAAACAAAGAATTTTCAAACTCAATATCTTGCTTATAATTCAATATTTAACTTTCAAATTTTGACAATGCATTACAAATACCCATATTAACCAATGGAAAAATAAAGTTCAAAATTTTGAGCTCAAATCGTGTCCAAGTCCCTTTAATCTCTCGCCTTATTTTCAAAACCAGAAAATTATTACAATATCTCTTCTTTCTTTGTTTTTTTTTTGCTACACACATATTTTAAACTAATAATGATAACAAGTAAAGGTTTTTTTTATGTCATTAGTAAACCCAGTGAAGAGCTTAACTATGTTTATTTTAAAAAATAACAGCATGTTAAAAAGTTCACTCACACTGGGATATGAACCTGGTCACATGATCAAATCCTGTGCAGCCCAAAGGGCTTCTCAGAAGATTTGATCATGTACCAACCAAGTTTATATTCTGGTGAACTTTTAACAATGCATACTGTCTATTATTTATATTTACATTTAACAAAGGCAAATCATGCAGAATTATAAACACAACCATGTTTTTATGCTTACAATAATGAAACTGTTAAAAGTTAAGTGTGTGCTGTAATCGTTGTGATTAAAAAGTTGACCCAGAAGCTGTTTTAAAGGTTCATGTAAGAAAAGATCTGTGCAAATGTAAATACAGTCAAACCTCGTTATCTCGAACTAGATGGGACTATTTAAAAACTTCTTCGAAATATCCGAGTATTCGATATTGAGGGTAAAATACTTTAAAAATAAGTAGTTGGGACTTACAAATCACTTTGATGTATCCATTGTATTCGAGATGTCAGTGTTGAAGATATCGAAGTTCAACTGTATATTAGTTAACCCGAGACATGGTGTATCAAATGCACCACAGAAGTGATAATTGATAATGGAATATACTCATATATTTACTGAACTATTTGCTGCTTCTCCTAGTGCACTTATAAGGTAATTCTTCAAGCTCACTTGGGTATTTGTTTTAGGTAATTTTTAAACAGAGGTAAAAATTTAAGTAAAAGTGAACTCTAATTATACCATTATTAGTGATTACAAAATATATGTATAGTTAATTGACAAAGATCCGACCCAACCTAACACCATAGTTAACCCCAACTAAACCCCGGGTTTACTTTTGGGGTTTACTCTGGCTTTACTCTTTGAAAATTTGGGTCCACTCGGGGTTTACTTTGGGTTTACTCAGGGTTTACTTTGGGTTTACTTGGAAATTGCTTTTGAGGTCAACTGTACGCACTGAAGTGTGAAGCAGACCCGTCTTTTATCTTATAATCCTACTGACTGTAATTCCTGCCCCTTGTATATTCCAACTACACAGTTAGCATCTGCTTTCAGGGGTATACTTCTGGCCGGGTTTACTCTCTGTGTCCACTCTGGGTTTACTTTGGGTTTACTCTGGGTCCACTCTAGTTAACCCGGAGTAAACCCAGAAAATCCCAGGGTTTAGTTGGGGTTTACTTTCTGTTAGGTTGGGTCTGATCGGTACTGTATAGTTTATTGACAAAGTGTAAGTACACTAATTATATTTGAGTCAGTAATGCTTTTAACTCTACATGTAATATGTCATAGCAAACGCACGCTTTGTAGTGCTCCTGGTTTGATAGTGAAATGACGATAAGAAAAAAATATCCAGAATATCTATAATGCGCATTTCCCATGATTGACTGGAAAATGTTCGGATGACAAGGATGTTTAGAAAAATAAAGACTTAATACAAACTTGAACTTGTGAATTCCACCCTCAGCTAGCTGAGATAAAAATGGTGATTTGTTTTCAAAATCTTTCTTCATGTTGGTTTTGTTTGGGAGATTTTAGTCAAAATCTAAATACATTGTCTACCTGCATGGTAATAATTTACACTTGTCTAAATTATTCACATTTCTAAAGTATGAGAGAAAAAAGGCTTTGAATTATATTCTATAAGATAATTTATAGTAAGATAATTTATAGTAATTATTAGTAGTTAACTAAGTTATCTCTAAAATAACCATTATGATTATGATGTTCACTTGAGTTACAGCTAGAGTAATTGTACACAACCCTTGTAATTTACTGAGTAACTTCTTGAGCAATTGTACACAGTTTTTGTCGTATACTTGATACTTGCTCAGTGACACAAGCAGCTTACGATGAGCTGCCTTTTGGATCCAGATTGTCCATGATCTTAAATGTTTAATGTCAGAATTTTTCATAAGCTCTTTTAATTCGTTTTTTCTGGTATTGGGACCTGTCGGGGACAAAGTCTTGTGACATGCTATCTAGAAAACATGTCGTCATGCAGGAAATAAATCATTACATTCTATCAGGTAACGCGACATTAAACGTATTAAGTAATACACAAACCCCAGGCAAATAAAAAATCCCATCATTTCCAATTGGTGTAGCCCTAAGCTACCTGTATTTTACAGGACTTTCTGAAATCTTAAAACTAGGATGTATTTTGCATGGCCTTGAAGGTGCTCCATAATTAGGTCAGAGTTATGTAATAGATGTCTAGCCTTGTAGCGGTGTATATGACTGGAGTGAGGGGGTTTTCTGCCAACAGTGTGTGCTTTTTGGCATTTCTTAAACTAAAATATGTCAAATATTTTGACTGGAAAACTTAGTTAAGAGGAAGAGTATCTTTGGACCAAGCCATGATTCTGCATACAGGTAAGATAGAGGGCTGGGCGTGATCTTGGGGGATAGTGAATCCTGAGGGACTAAGTTTCTGGGTGGGACAGCAGAGTGTGAAATTATTTTTAGAGGAGAGTATTGATTTCTGTAAGCAGCTAAACAGGGAGATGCAGATATGCACATAGACATGCAGACATCCTGCCCAGGTTTTGCTATGTGGAAGTTCACATCTGCTATGAATATTATTTTTAAAAATCATGTGATTATGTAACATATTTCAGTCATAATTAGAGTCTTATTTATGTGACACTGAAAAAAGTTACATAATGGACTTCTATTCTGATAATTTTTTTATGCGTCATGCATTAATTCAATTCAGTAAGGTCAATGAAATTCAAGAGACTGGTATAAATAAAACAGTGCTTTTGTCGAGAGTGCAGTTGACATTCAGATACACTCCATAAAAACACAGGTGGCGCTGTTAATTAAGACATCTTTTGTTGTGGAAAAACCAAATAATTTACTTGTAGAAAATGTCACTTCCTTAAGATTTCCTGGGCTGTTAAGTGATATGTCAATGCAAGAAGTCCCTGTCATTTAATGGTGAAACCAAAACAACCCTACTTTTGTTCTCAGTTTAATAAATCGCTCAACATGCATTTTCGAATTCATGTCATCTTAATAATGGAAGATTTTTCAATCAATGAGAGACATAACTTTAAAACATTGTCAGAATGATATTTTGTTTCTAAAACATCTCTCTACCAAGTACTTCAATTAAGCAACAGCTGGTTTCGTTCAGAATCATCAAGATTATATAAAATTATTATAACTCTTGCTCATGATGGGAATCACTGTAATTTACTTAAACTTATGGATTCACCTTAATGGATATTGAATACCTGCTTTTCAACTTCTCCACTCATGATCTTATCTCTACAAATGTAATACACAGAAAATCTTACAAAGATCTTACAAATAAAAGAAATCGACTTCTTGTAAATGTTTTACTCATTCTTCATATTTCAACAATTAAAGGTATATTAAAGAATCTTGGTTTTCCATTCTATCGATAAGCTCATGTCCACTTACTATAGTGTCAGGGTATGATAATATACATAGTCATGTCTGGCTGTGTCTATCTAGAGATAAATTGTCAGGAGCAGATGTCTTAAACATTTAAGACTTTAAAAAAGAGAATTAAATATGTGTAGCAATCTGTCATTTTGTGCTATTTTAAGGATTGCAAGATTTAATAGTTAGAATCGGAGATGCACTAGATATAAACATTCATATAGGTGCAGTAAATCACTGATTAATACATTTGGCTATTTTCATTTTCCACCTGTTCCAGCTAAGCTCAAAAACAAGTTTTACAGTTGCAAACAATTACCTAATATAAATCTAAGTGATTTTCCTTTAGAATCTTGATATATAAAAAAGATTTTAACATTATCTCTCAATGATATTGTAAAACTTGAGTAAACTGCTTTTTATAGTTGTGTTGTTGTTACCTAGGTGAGAAACCCAAGAACGTCTTGTTCATCATTAGTTTGAATCTTCTCTATGGAGTCAGACAGAAAGCGGAAAGATCTATTCTTTGTCGAGATGGTTTTGTTGAAATGATTTCACAGTTTGGATCTTCTCTATGGAGTCAGATAGAAAATGGAAAGATCTATTTTTCGTCATGATGGTTTTGTTGAAATGATTTGTTGAAATTAATTTTTGTTAAGATCTGAGAGGATGAAATTTGACCTTGTATTATCCTCTTGTACAGATTTTGCTGGATGAAAGTCTTAATTTTATCCTAGCTTACAAACCCTATAGGCATTGACACACAATATAATATGGCATATTCATGTGGACTCCAGGATATTAAGATTTGCTTGATTTCACAGCAGATAGGTCATGAGGCATCCTTTTCTTTAAAAAAATTATCGAACAAGCTGCATTTTTCGAGGAAGCGGCAATGTCATCATTTCTTCTAGTTTTTGTGAAGCAGTGAAATTGGGGAGCAGAATAATGAAAATGGGATATAAAAAGGATGAAAATTTGTTACTGAGATGTCATTTATAAACCTGTTTTGTGACTTTTTAGATTTACAGTGTGACTATATACATGTGTTGTCAGTATCATTAAGTCAAATGCTTGTCATGCACTCTACCGGTCTCATAAAACTGTCTCAAATTAATGTCGTGGGAGAATTGATCACCATAAAACTTAAGAGATGCACAATACCCTAGATAAAAGAGAACCGGGAATTCAGGGTGATTTGTTATCATTAGAGAATCCTCTGTTTCATTCATCCAGTGGTTGTGCTGCAATAAGCTCACAGTATCGATATTCCAGTTACTGCAAGCAGATTCTCTCAGAAGCCATGACTGGCTCTGAATGGAAATAAAATTGTACAAATTTATAAATGGGCTTTGAGGAGAGTGGGGGAAGCAAGTGTTATGTAATATGCATGAAAATCCATGTAATATAAAAATTTTGATAAAATATTCTGTTTCGTTGTGGTTTTTAGCTGTAAGGCACAACTTCCTGTCATCAGGCCATTCAAAATAGATTCTGTAGTGTGTATAATTCTGTCTCTCTGACAACCTCTGTCTCCCCAGGTTTATTATGTCCTACAGTTTTATTCAGACCTGAAAGTACATCACTCTATCGTTAATTCTAGCAAGGTCAAAATGAAAGGCAACTAAATGGGAAAATAATGGTCAAAACATTATCTGCAGAGCTTATGATAAAAAAAAAACCAGATAATTATTTTGGTTTGACCTTGGTGCAGATTCAGGGCCATTATGCAATATTATTGATCGGCCAATTGCAGTGGCAGTACAAAATCTTAGTAAGGCATTACTTCTAAACCTCTTGGGAACACTTCTTGCTGCACTTAGAATGTTTGGAGATCCTGTGTGACAAAATCATGTGCAAGTAGAGGAAAGCTCTAAACTTGTTTAAAAAGCTTGAACCTATATCTGTCTTCTTTGGCCCGTAGTAAAAACACCCACTGCCCTGGTAATCACTTCAGCTACTATAGGGATCTCTTGACTATTTAGTTTTAGCTTATCTGAAGGTGTAAAACATGTATTAAATCTACAGAGAGTAAGTTCAATTATCTGAAGGTGTGAAAACATGTATTAAATCTTCAGAGAGTAACTTAAATTATCTGTAGGTGTGAAAACATGTATTGAATCTCCATAGATAGTGCAATCTGTATCAAAAAATATTGTTCTTAAATTAGGAGTTCTTAACAGCTGTTATTGTACTGGTATGATTTCTGGATGAATGTAGTTAACTTGCAATGGTCTCCAGTTACTCTTGCTTCTGTATTGAGAATTTGCATTGATGAATATTTGTTGTTAAATTAAACAGATATTTTTGGCTACTTTTGTTTCATTAATTCTATGTCAATGATATATATTCAAATTTTATAGATATGAGACTCGTTCATTTTTGTAGCAGTTAAGTTTGGAAACTGGCTGATAAATGTGGCGTCTAGAATAGATCACTGCAGATGGTGCAGTGTCTAATGCTTATCTAAGAAAACAAAATGAAACTGCATGTATATGATCAAGTTATCTGCTGTCAGTATCTTCAGTCCCTTGATTTATGTATATTATGTAATAGCCTTAGATGCATGTGGCATTGTAAACATATGTACAGGGTTGTGGCAGTCTGTGTGTGTTCTAGGACACACAGTCACATTGGGTTCTTAGTTGCTTGGTGCATTGATGATAATCTGGTATTCATGGAGCTTTTGCACATCTGCATATATCCAACTCTTATACATTCATTTTAGTAAGGTCATTGAAAATTGTTGGTTTTAAAACTTTGAATTAAAGACTTCATACTGGGTCACCCCAAATGTCAAAGATTAATGAATAATAAAGTTCAAGGTCATTAGTCAAGTTCAAGACCCTTTTGGTCATAATAGATAGATTTGTTATGATGAATTATGATGTTTCTAATAATTATAGTCATATATAGAAGCTTAACAAATCCATATTGTTTGGGAATGGGTTATGGAATGAAATTAATTTAATTGCATAATGTTAGCAGAAAGTTTTATGACTGTTGTCTACATTTAGCATAAAATTAAAAGCTGTGTAATGCAGATTGGATGCAACATTTCAGTATTTAAATGAGATCTGCACTCATCCAAGAAAGGTTTTTGACCTGCAATGTGAAGCAGAATTGTGGCACTGGTGCTGTCACAGCCCAGAGAAAATAGGTCCTTAATTATCACGATTTTACAATGGATGGTCTTTTAAGGTCATTGTAACACTGTATGAATTACAGTATCTCTATTTGGTGTCCTAATCTGTATTTCTGAAGTATTGCATTTTGGAGAATAGAAATCAATGAAGACTCTATCAAAGAGTTGTATTTAATGTATAGGTTAAAGTGTTGGAACGATTGTCACAGTCTATTGAAAAAATGTCGCTCAAGTTTGCAAATCTCCAAATGAGTTTAAAATTGTCATTAATACATGTAATAATATACATATAGTTGCATTTGCCTAAATGTCAAATTTTTTGGAGCAAAAAATCATGTAATGTAAGGGTCTTGCATAAACAATGTTGTATTAAGAGATTTATTTTTTGTTTTTTTTTGTTTCGTGTTTCTGGCTCTATAGACCTTAAAAAGTACAAGGGGTAGGGGCTACTCTTAATTAACCCTTCAAATGTACTCTCTGACTTGCATACAACAGGTGTAAATGGGCTTAGATGTAAACAATGAAGGCAGAAATCGGCAAAGGGGCAGGTGTTTTTTGTGGGGTTAATAGGTGTATTTATATAGACATTGATAGTGACCTTCGCATGCATTGTTTTATTTATGCCAATGGCATTGAGTTTATCCTTATTGCTGTCTGATTAATTATAAGTTGAAGGGGTGAATGTTTTCATTCTGATTGCTCTATATTCATCTGATTTTTTTTCTATCAGATGTAAGGTATGCAAAATAACAAAAATTAATGTGATTGTATGGTTATCGTCACTGGTTACACGGTAAACCACTCAGTAACCATTCCTTTAACCTGAAATATGTGACATGAACGCTCAGAGCCGTAATGACCAGTTTAACTGGCTCAAGAGACACAACTCTATCAGGCAATCACGGCATTGTCCAGTTTGAAAATCTAGAGAATGTTGATCAAACTCCCTCAGTAGAACAAGAGTAAAGGGCTGTGCAATTAAAACCGACTAAATCTAAGTTCTGTGAAACAGATGGGGTTTATTTATGGTATCGCAGATTTATGTAAATTTTTTATTTCTCATATGCAGTGAATTTGATGGATATCATATGATGTTACAGAAGCCTCCTAGTTTTTATGTGCATGGTTGTTTTTTTTATTTGAATTTTTCTAATTTAGGTTGTGCAGGAGTGCCTGTGTAATTGTATTGATTTTATAGAAATGCTTTATGCATCAGCCTGCACACATGAAGCAGAGCACAGCAAATGGAATTTTAAATAGGTAATTTCAATATTTCCATAAAAATTGAAGGCGGGCTGTGGGCTGTCAGTGTTTTTTGATGCATTGTAGTCTCAGTCACCATGAATCAATCCTTGTGGTATTACAAAGGTAAGCTCGTACTAATACTATTTTATATCGAGTTGTTGCAGAAATTCAGAGAAATATTTTAACATTTCAAGAATGTTGAAACACTTGTATCGATATCTGTAGTCGTTAAGGGGGGAAAAATCCCCTCATTTTTAGAGCAAATTTGAATATTCATCTCTTGCTGGTTTTCGTTTGTTTACCTTGCGCGCGACTTGTGGAGTCATTTTGGTTTAGGTTTTGCCGGAGACTAGAATACTGTACCTTTCTTATTCTTTAAAGGAAGCTGCGTGTAATAATTGAATACTAATCAGATGTTGATTGATGTTATAAACTTTGAAATTAAGGTAATAAAATATGAAATGCATTTTATGTAGACTCATTGGAAATATTCAGTTCCTCGGGTCGTTCTATTTTTCAAAACATCATATTTTTCATAGAATGTTAAACATTAATTTCCTTGACCCATTAGATTAAGAAACGCACCACTAGATGATTAGAATCCTGATGTATTTATTAATTTGCAATGACTTGAATTTTTTTAATGATAGGGTTCAATTCAGAAAACTAAATCACAGTGATCAAATTTTTATAAATAAAACACAATCCATTTTCCTTAAATTTCTCATTGAATTATGACAATAATTTTACATAAATTGAACATTATTTGAGAATTATGCTACAAATAAATGTGTTTTTTTTTCACTATCAGTTTTTAAATCTGACCGCTAAAAAAATTCTCCACATTCAAAGACAAATTTTGAAAGGTATTCAGGAAAAATAAAGTCCTGATAATTTGTATATTGATAATTTTGATATGGCATAAAAGCTACATTTTTATATATTTTAAGCATATTTTTTAATGTAAATTAAAAGAAGTTGTTCTCACTGTAATGTAACTGTAATATACAATTAAATGCACACATTTGTATAAAAAAAAAAATAAAAATGTTTTTCACTGGAAGTAGTAATTATTTAAGCTTCAGAATAAAGTAGGGCGATTTTGTAAATTTTACCTAAGATTGGAAGTCAGTTTGTTGATAGCTGGAAAAAAATTGAAGTAAATGTCAAGAAGAATATTTACGCTAGAAAATTAAAACCTGGTGGGTCCTTGAAAATACTGTTTGTATATATATACTCAGTATATATCATAAAACTTGAAAGCAAACAGACCATGAACCAATTCATATCTATACAAAACCGATGTTTAATGCAGGTGATTGAAAAAAATTCAGCTTTGTGAACATAACCTGTTATCATGGCACAATGGTAATAAGAGCCGTCGTTAGAAAGAAGGTTTGAATCTTCCAGTGCAGTGGAAAACTATTTTCTTATATTGTCGCATATTTAATAGAATTTGGTCAACTAAATACATATTGGATACGTATACAGTAGGAGCGAATCCAAATGAGTTGGGGGAGTCAAATCTTATATAACCAGAAAATACTGCATGGCTTTAAAAAGTTTAAAGCCATGAGTTTTTGCAAATAAAAGGTGAAACATTTTTTAATTTAAAATGTTGACTGATGATCAACAATGCACATGCATTAATAACAGCTGCTTAAATGGGAATTAATCCTGCATTGAAACCAGAGTAATTGATAAACTGCTTTAGGAAATGAGAGATTTTAGGTATGACTTAATATGTTCTAATTTGAGAAGGCATTGTCTTTTGCAGTTTTAATTACTATAATATTATAGGGTTCTTTTTAAACTGGGGATAAAATTTTAAAATGAAATATGATGAAACTTCACAGATGTGATGTTCAATTGAAACCTATTGGGACCATTTTTTTTTATGAGGTATAGTTATGTGTTGTAATTATATAATAGTAAGGTTGTTAAGATAGACCATGCATGCAAAAATGTTGGATATAAGTGGATTTTAGGAACTAGGAAGTCACATTTAAAGTCTGAAAACAGTAAAATGAATTAAATAAAGAGTCATTCTGTGTACATGTTTATTACAATTGTCATATGTGGCCTAAAAATCCATAGGATCTTCTTGAGAAATACAAACAACTGAGTTCACAGTCTTCAGTACATTAATTTTATTTCAATACTGCCTGTTTGGTGCTTGCTAGGAATGGTTCTGGCATTCCTTAATAATTAAGGAACAGTGAATGGATCGAGATCTCCAAGGACAGACATCTGTGATGGAGCTCACATCACGAGTCTCTACATCATCTCCAGTCTATAAAGTTAGGGTTCTACAGCCTGTCTCGATCTCAGAAATAACATTGGAGAACTGAGATGTTAGGGATCTACAGCCTGTCCTGATCTCAGAAATAACATTGGAGAACTGAGATGTTAGGGTTCTACAGCCTGTCTCGATCTCAGAAATAACATTGGAGAACTGAGATGTTAGGGTTCTACAGCCTGTCTCAGACTCAGAAATTACATTGGAGACTGAGATGTTAGGGATCTACAGCCTGTCTCAGTCTCAGAAATAACATTGGAGAACTGAGATGTTAGGGATCTACAGCCTATCTCAGTCTCAGAAATTACATTGGAGAACTGAGATGTTAGGGTTCTACAGCCTGTCTCAGTCTCAAAAATTACATTGGAGAACTGAGATGTTAGGGTTCTACAGCCTGTCTCAGTCTCAGAAATTACATTGGAGAACTGAGCTGTTTAAGGGTTCTACAGTGTGTCTCTCTCAGACTCATAAATTATGATTCAAAGGACTGAGATGAGATGGTCTTTATTTAAGGAATAAGGAATCGTTCTTTGAGTATTATGAGGTGTTAATTTCGGTCGGGTCGTGGTCAAATCAAATAAAGCCCGAAGGGCTTTATGATATATTTGACCACCCTCCGACCGAAATTATCACCTCATAATATTCCAAGAATGATTTCTTATTACTTATATTTAGATTATTTCCAATTTGTACACTTTAAAACAACATTATTTTAAACCACTATTTTTTCATGTAGCACATGCTATGTATTACTGGGCGGCGCATCCAATACCGTTTCTCGGTTATGCTATAAGCCACGCCCATTTTGTGTCACTCCTGTTTTATGAAGTTATTTGGTTTTAGGGTTCAAAATTGATTTGTAATGTTATCACAGACAAAGACAGTTGAAAATGTAAATATTGATTATTAATAACAATAACTCTCTGATCAAGAACTTTTTATTTGATAATTTTACATGAGCTGTTGATTTTTTAAAAGAAATTCTGTATTTAAACTTATGAAAAATGCTAAATATTCAACTGTGGAAGAAAACAATATTTTATTAAGTTATTCTTGTTTCACTTCATTGTCTTATCCTGGAGCCTAGTGCACAAAGCATTTTATACATAACAGATAGTGTTGGCCATACAAGATTAAGAATAATATGCAATATGTGAAAAAAAAGTAATATTAAATCAATAATGAAAACGTCATAACTTTTCCAAATAAATTAATGTGAAATGACTGGAAAATATTTACTTTTTGTAATCTCTAAATTTTCTAAATATGAGTAAAAAAATTTAATCAAATTACTGATTTTTTAGGTAATTATGAAAGTAGATTGAAAAATTGTGCAATACATTTATAATTACAAATGATCGGAAAGGTTAGCACTTAGCAGAAAACTTGCTAATTATAGGTTCTCTCTCAGAATTATGTAAATAATTGGCATAAATGACTTTTATTGAGAATGGAAAGATTAAGTAACTTTACAGTAATAAAGAAAAAAATTACAAAACTGAAAAAATAAATTTAACTAATGTATTTTGAAATAATATTCTTAAAAAGAGAAAGGATAATCATTGTTATTTGAATTAGTATATATTTCAAATTCACATGATTTCTTTCATATTGCTGCAGCATAATTTCCTTTTCCATTGTTTATGAGAAACAGAAAGTTTAATTCTTAATGGATCGATTTGCTTTTATAATACAGACTCGGACTTGGGGTCATGAAAACTACATACAGACTCAGACTTGGAGGCATGAAAACTACATACAGACTCAGACATGGGGGCATGAAAACTATACATACAGACTCAGACTTGGGATCATAAAAACTACATACAGACTCAGACTTGGGGGCATGAAAACTACATACAGACTCAGACATGGGGGCATGAAAACTATACATACAGACTCAGACTTGGGATCATAAAAACTACATACAGACTCAGACTTGGGGGCATGAAAACTACATACAGACTCAGACTTGGGGTCATGAAAACTAGTTGAAACATTAACAACTTAATTATATGAAAACATATTTTTTATTGAAGTTGAAGAATTGCATTATTATGATAAAGGTAATGGTTATATAATTTTTTTTCTAATGAAGCCCATAAGATAACCTTGATTCAAATAACTCATCAATTATGGCCTCCTAATTATTCATCAAGCGTAGCCTATATTCCATTATTATTTATCTTCTTATCTATTAGGATCCACACTTGAAGACAGCTAGAGGTCAAAAAAATGTTTTAACTTTTAAATAAGAATGCAACCACAGCTTAAAATATGATTTTTTTTCCTAAAATTTTACAGATTAGAAATAGATTAATGTGAATTCAGTCCTTTGTTTAGAAAGGTTGAAAAAAGAAATAATTTGAAAAATGATTCTATTCCTAGTTGTTCACTATATATAACTATTAACTTTCAAACTAACTAGAACCATTTTAACAAGGCCTTGGACTTTCAGTAGAACGTTACTGTCTATTTCTTGCGTCAAAACAAGTTGAAAATGACGCTGGTTTCAAGCGAAATATACACCGATTGTGTAGTCTTAGCTCAAAAGCCAGACAAATCTTGTTGATTTCAAAGAGCCATGGCTGAGTGGCCAACAGTGAAATAGACAGGCCTTCGTCACATTGCTGTTTGAAACAACTACCCAAAGTCCAAGCTCTTGTTAAAATGGTTCTATTAAATAATCATAAATACAGTTTAATTGAGAATTAATGAACATTCAAACCAACACTGCAAGAATATCTGAGTAGAAAATTTAAAGAACAAGATGTAATTTTTTGATTAAAAAATTCTAAATGTCTCAAAAAGAAGATGTGATGTTAAGGGCCCATCATGACCTAAGAATGAAAAGTGACAATAACAAACCGTCAACCATCTTAAAAAAATCCATAAAGCAAAATACAAATTCAAAACAAGGACCTCTAAAAAGATAGAGGTAGGATCAGGTGCCTAGGAGGAGTGAGCATCCTCTGCTGACTGGTCACACCCACCGTGTGTTCTTTGTAAATGTACATTATTGACAATCGTAGATTTTAAGTGTTTGAAAGTATATTTATTTATCATCTAGCATTCCTTAACAACTTACATTTTTTTTTATTACATAAGCAAGCAGTTATGCAATGATGTCGATTTCATAAAAACAAATTGTTGGTTTTCTTAAGCTGTATGAAAATAAATGAAAAATATTGTGCCAAACTAAAAATAACTAATTCTTTGCATGATTCGACACTTTAACTTGTGATTTTTCAATCTTCTTCATCAAAAGATTATACCACATTTGATAATGAGACCTTCTTGATGATATCATAACAAGCTCATTATGTATTCAATTTATTTTCAGATTTGTTCAAATGGAAGCATGGCAACCCCCATGTCTCCGCGGACTAT
The DNA here is from genome assembly GCA_020458035.1 of Magallana ariakensis. Classification (NCBI taxonomy): domain Eukaryota; kingdom Metazoa; phylum Mollusca; class Bivalvia; order Ostreida; family Ostreidae; genus Magallana; species Magallana ariakensis. The sequence goes on from CM035814.1 coordinate 9,382,571, forward strand.
GGTGAGTCTCCATTACATCGCTTCACTTTCCTTCCCGTTGGTTACTTTACTTTAGAAATAAATAGCAATGTTACAAAGTTTATCAGGATATAAACTTGGTTGGTCACATGTTCAAATCCTGTGAAGCCTTTTTGGTAAGTGCAAAAAGATGAATTACATGTTAGCACTCTAGCCGTTTATATTTTTGAAGGGCTTTTCAGAAGATTTGATCACTTTATATACCAACCAAGTTCATATCATGGTGATTTTTTAATATTTCTCTGTTTACAATATGAGAAAGTAAAATCATTCATAATTATAAACATATCAGTGTATATATATTCATCATAATGCAACATCAAACTATATTAAGCTTGTGTGAAGATTATTGCAATGTCATAAATCTGAATTTTTGATCATCTAAAATGATCATAAAATGGAATGTTTTTGCTCTTCAGAAATACACAGTCATGTGCCATAAATGAGTTCGTAAATTGGCAGCCTTAATTAACTTTGTTTTTTCTCTAAGGTACCTTTTGAAAGGAAAACATATTTTCTTAGAGGACCTGAATTTCAAAACTCGTCTGAAACTCTACTCTCGCCTATTTTATTTTTTGAGTTATTACCCTTTCATAAACAATTATTGTCTGCATAAAACATGGCATTGAACTGGAGAAAAATAATGGGAAGGCACAAACAAGTCATAATACAGGTGTCAGATGCTGGGTTTTATATGTTTAAAACTGGAAGGTTGATCAGAATACACAGCCAAGCTGTTTTGTAAAGTTTTAAAATAATCGGAAGACCTGTAATGCTTCAAAATTATGACGACGTAGAAGATGTTTAAAAAAAAGAATATTGCGAGATGATGGAATACCATTTCATAGTTTCACTAGTAATTGTTTATCAGTAAAATTGCTGATAGAAATTTGTTCAAAAAAGATACTATGCATTCTAGGTCCAACTAAACAAACAGGAATATGGTATTAGCACATATTTTGGCATACATAAAGTTTAGGTATTGGTATCATTGAAAATACATGAAAAGTGTTGATTTCACAGGAACAAAGACCAAAAAAATAATGAAATTGAAATTTTTTGTGACCTAGAAAGAGTTGTTGACATTTTGATTAGTCTCCCTTTATACTGAATTTGAAGCCTGCATGTACATCGATCAACAAGGAAAATTCAGAGAGTGTTTCGTACCTATAGGTATATGTTACGAAGTACATCTATGTCTGCTAAGTCACTTTTACTTTATTGTTACTTGATTCAAAAATTTAAGGTGATGATGTGACCTATGTGAAGGTCAGCATTTTGTGAACTCGCTTATGTCCCACTACTCTGTAAATGCTAATATGGTTGTATATAATGACTTCTTTATCCATGGTTTCTGGAGTGGTTGTAGAATTTATAGTTAAGATGGTGAAAAGTAACAAAGAAACTTGCCTTTTACATTAGGACAAATTTACAAAATAGTGACTTATATAATTACTTTGGATAATTTTAATTAAATGCCAAAAATGTCACAAATGTATAATGCAAATTTATACTGCCCAAGCTAATTTATAAAGACTAATAGAATCATTCATTATTACGAGTGTGGGATAGTGAAATTCCACCGAGGGGACAAGATTCACGGACTAGGACGAGGCTCTGCCGAGTCCTAGACCGTGAATCTTGACCCCGAGGTGGAATTTCACTATCCCACACGAGTATATAATGAATGATTATTTTTCTCGCATTATTTTACATTTAAAAACGATGTCTGACAACTTTCTGTTATGACGTTAGAAAATTTACGTTCGGTTTACTCTTCCGCGTGCTTCAAATAGTGCAAGTCAAAATAAGAGCATATGACATTTTTGTACAATAAAGATACGATAAATTGTTATTAATTAAGCAAATCAATTACTTAATGGATAATCTCAATCAATAATTTTGCATTTTCCACCAGCAGACAACGTTTGTTTACGTTTTAAAGTGGCGTAGTGATACACAGTGTAAGACAGAAAAATCTCACACTGCTGTCTCACACTGGACAAACCTATCTCACACCGGTGATAATGCGAGAAAGAACTATCCTTAACTTTGCCAATTTAATATCAATGATATTTGTTATAGTTTTATATTTGCCCATGCAATCTAGCTGTCAGATGAGCCCCAATTTAATTTGATAAATCGGACATTAACTGTAGATTATTCCCATGCGTAGTGTTTCAGGTAACCCAACAGTTACCAGAATTTTGCAAAGAATATTTAAATTATTGATAGTTTTATATCATAGTAAAAATACAGATTCAAATTAATAAAACTTGCACATAAAAGTTGTTTACAAAATACAGTGCTATAAATAGCAGTTCAAATTATCAATGATCTAAATCTGTTTAAAAAAATATGTTCGGTTTTGGGTTAAAAAAAAAACCCAATACAAGCTCAAACCAATACTGTTAAAGTGGTTATTTACGCGTGGGGGAAATTTACACTTTGTGGAATGCTTAAAACTGCGTAAAATACCCCCGCGCATATGGTTAAAAAAAAAAATCAAAACCTAATACCCACGCGGAAGAAAAAATGCCTAAGAAAAAACCCAGAGGAGTAATAAACATGCCGAAATTTTTTAAAACGGGGAACAATTAGTTCTATAACTGAACTTGGATAAAGCAAGAGTTCAGGAGACTTGATAATGTACAATTCATATATTTACATTTTATGACTTTAAATTTTTATGTTTCCAAACAGCTTTAAATAAAAACATAATTTTATTCAAAGAATTGTTATGAATGGTGCACACACAACTTGTTTAATAACAAATAAAAATGTCTGACAGGCATATCCTAATGCTTACCAAATCGTTCAACACATCTACAGCAAAAGACTTAAGTCCTATTTAAGGTTGCAGTTTAGAACCTTACTGAGCAGAAGTTGTACGTAGTGTACCATTTTGAATTGGTTAACAGATTTTGAGACCCTTTGACTGTTTCTGTAAAGTTGTCTTCTTCAGTCAAAGGATCTCAAAAATCTGTTAACCAATTTAAAATGGTACACTCCAACTTCTGCCCAGGAACAAAATGATACATGTTTTACTAAATCAAATAGGGAAAGTGTCACAGCTGGCAACAGTCACCATCATCATTCAAATATAGATTGTTACTAGGAAGAGTGAGACCTTTTTAAAGATTTATCTATCAAATCTTAGTTTATGGCTCTCAAATAGAGAAAAAGCTGCAGGTTTGACATGCCATAGCAACTGTCAGTCAATATAAGTACAATGATTTTACTGTTGTTTAAGGCAAGTGCCACTCTGAACAACCAGTCTGTGTCTGAAGGTGATATAGAAAGGCTTCAATGCATTTGATCAACATCATAAAACAAGGAAATATCTGAACTGAATGCAAGCACCATAATGGTCTAACACCTTATTGGTGTATCTACTTACATTAGCATGTGAATGCATGTGCCAGCAATATCATCCTATTCCCATGAACTGCTCTAGGCAAGGATTGAGAAACCCAAACATGCTGATCAAGCCTATTCATCTGTAAAGATAGCAATTGTGGTTGCTTTTTCAGACACATTTGCAAATTTTTATTGCCCCAAATTTCATTTGACCTTTTTTGTGTGCTAGATAATACTTTTTCAGTAATATTTTTAAATCCAAAAAATATGAAAGTGATTAAAATATGTACAGTTTTCCTTAGAATATCAAATGTAATATATGAAACTAGATAAAGATCTTACTGAATATGTACCTGAAGGTATGACTTCTTTGGTAATCTTGGCTGTGAATTAGGTACTGTAAATTCCTAATTAATCGCGAGGAATTATTATCCGTGTAAAATCGCGAGAAGCACATCTAGCAAATTTTTAAATCTCACTTATTTTATTTTCGGACAGATGTTAACTAAAAAAAAGTATTATAAAAATTTTGCGATCGGGATTTTATATTCTTGCAATTTGATGCAAAACGGTTGAATCACAGAATTAAGTATTCACACAAAATAAGGAATCTACAGTGCAGTCAGGTTGGTTTGGTTTCACCAAGTAGGTTTGAAATCTGCTGATTCAGTGGTGTGAATGTGTCAATGTAGCTGGGTTTGGGTTAAACAGGTTTACTTGTTTGTTTGCTGGTCCAGTATACAGTAAAACATGGTTATAACGAACACGCTTATAATGAATTGACACTTACAGCGAAGTGATTTTCATTCCCCATTACTTTATTACATGTTGTTAACTTGACGAATATAACAAATTACGTTAAAAACGAAGCAAATGCATTATAAGCGTGTTTTATTGTATAGTGAATATATTAATGTAGGTTTGGCTTCACCAGTTTGTGTCTTGGTTAGTATTGTGTGAATATGTCAATGTAGGTTTGACTTCATGAATATCAAGTAAATGTGTCATTGTAGGGGTTTTTTGTGAATTTATAGTGTGCTGGCAGTAAAAAAACCCTAGTGAATGTCGAGTAGGTTTAATTTGACCAATCCAGTACCGAGTCAATGAGTCAGCTTGTTTGGTATTGTATGGAAGTATTCCTGAAGGTTTGGCTTGAATTAGTTTGTTTGCTGGTCCACACTGGTCTGTCTTCACCAGTCTGTCTGGTGGTTCAGTATTGTGAGAACATGTCAATGTAGCTATAGGTTTGACTTATACAGTTTGTCTTGCCTCCAGTATGGAATTATTTATGTCTTTCTATAGATGTGTGTACAGTATACATTTCATATCATTTGAAATGAAGAATAGAAGTTTTTTTACAGTTGCCAAATAGTAGGAACCAATATTAAAACATTTAGAAATGGAACAAATTCATATATTTTTCAAATCATCATATTTTGTCATTCATTTAACAATTCAACTAGATTTAAATCTTGTAATTTTGATAGTCCATTCAAAAATGTTATAATTGAAATTAATATTGTGATTATATTTCTTACTGACATGCAGTTATACAGATTGTTTACATACTGATTGTTGTTTTATTTAGAATTTATGATAAAAGATTTGTTACATATTTGTAAAAGCCATATATAACAATAAGGTTTATGACAACGTTTCTTAATTGGCCCTTGAAATTGGCTGTATGTTTTGGTAAACAATATACCACAAAGTAGAGAATATGGCACCAACCTTTTATGAAGAGGCAGATTAACTATAACTGGTGATTTTGTGAAGGATCAACATATATATAACCATGACTGTTGCATTTGACTGTAAGGTTAATTGAACGAAACATTAAATCTTAGACAAGGAAATGTTTTACAGTTTTTCAAGGCAGTTCAGAACAAGTACTGACCAACTTCAATCCAGCATTTTGTGTTTTCCTTTTGTCTTGAAATATCCAACCAGCCAATGCAAACTGCACTTTGGCTAAAAGTTTAACTGCATGATTAATTTATGAGGATTCTGATTGTATGATATTGTGCTCACTCAATAGTTTATCAGGTGGCATACATGCCTCTATGCCTTTAGGTAGATTGCACACAGGTGTGATTCATTTATGATAAGTGAGCAAAAGCATATGGTTACAACATTAGAATTTTGATCTCGAAGTAAATATTTTCTTTTTGGTTTTTTGGGGTCTCAAATTTTAGAAGTGCCACATTATTTACTGTATCAATTCTTTATGACTTATTATTATAGTCAAAACATAAAGTAAGATTCTTGTCAGTCTACAAATAGACTAGACTACTTATTAGTTCTACCTGCTAAAAGCTAAGTTGAGATTTCTTATAAGGGGTGATATTTTATTAGTGTTATAAGCTTTAAGAGTGATTTTTTACTGGTGTAAGTTTAGAAGAGACTAGCTTAGAGAAGACTTCTTACTGGTGTAAGCTTAAAGAAGACTTCTTACAGGTGTAAGATGATGGAAAACTTCTTACTGGTATAAGCTAAAGGAAGACTTCTTATTGGTGTAAGCTTGTGGAAGCTTATTACTGGTGTAAGCCTAGGGAAGATTTCTTACTGGTGTAAGCTTAAGGAAGATTTCTTACTGGTGTAAGCTTAGGGAAGACTTATTACTGGTGTAAGCTTAGGGAAGACTTATTACTGATGTAAGCTTAGAGAAAACTTTTTACTGATGTAAGCTTAGGGAAGACTTCTTATTGGTGTAAGCTTAGGGAAAACTTCTTACTCGTGTTAGCTTAAAGTAGAGATGTATGGCTGTAAGGTTGGTGAAGACACCATGTGGGTGTAAGCTTTGGGTGATTTCTAACTGATGTAAGATTAGGGAAAATGTTTCAGAAGACTAAGATTAGGGAAGGCCTCCTACAAGTCCAAGCTTAGAGGTGACATCTTCTTGGTTTATTTAGCCTAAAAAAGATTGCTTCCTACTGGTACAAATTTTGGAGAGTACCCGCAACGTTATTTTTTACAAGATAAACGATAGGATAGGATTATACCAGCACAACACGATAGCATTAACGCACGATAGAACAGTATACATGCACGATAGGATAGGATAGGATAGGATAGGATAGGATAGGATACACGATAGGAAAGGATAAACGATGTTCATGATAAACGTATAATCGCTTTAAACAATCTTCATGAATTACTTGATAATGGCATAATTTGAGAAAGAACACGTACGAATAAAGATTAACGTGGAATTTCTTTTTAATAACAATTGCCGAGTTGTTAATCAACGCTGCATCATTTATAGAAGATATAAAAATGGCCAGTTAATTTTTTTTAACAAAAATAATCAAAAAAATTTCTGTATTGTTAACATTGCTTTCATTACCGAACACCCTAGCCGATCGCCATGAATATTGCAGCCAGAGATCAATTCACACAGCAAATAACAGGTTCAATTATAAAAATCCAACTCTTGTTTAAAGTAAATATAAAATCTATCATAATACATTTCTTTCTTTATAAGAAAATGATGCATTAAAAATGAATTATATAACATAAAAGTTAAATAAATATTTACACAGATATATATTCCGTGTACGATTTGTTAACATTGTTTTCATTACCACACACCCTAGCCGATTGCCGAGAACATTTCAGCCCAAGATCAAATATCACAAGAAAATAACGGGTTCAATTAAAATACAACTCTGGTTTTAATTAAATATAAATTATATTATAAATACTTTTGTTTCTGTAAAATATGATGCATAAAAAACGAATTATAATGCATAAAAGTTAAAGTTAACTTCGCATACGATTTAATATATTCGATTTACAGGTAAACATGTTACCTTGTTCCTAAGAACTTCGATAGTTTACATTATTTTTTTTCATTTCCAATCCTTACAGATATGATTTACATGTAATATTGGTTAATTTTGATCTAACAATTAAGAAATTACTATCATGATAGAATGCTGGATAGGATTTTACAATTCTTGTTCGATAAATTTTCTTATACAGCGCACTGAACGACTAATTTTGAAATAAATTTACTTGCTTATGAAAAGGCAAGAAATGATTAACACGTTAGGATAAACAGAAAAACTGTTAAAATTGAACGATAAACCTTATAGGATTAACGCAGGGTAGAACAGTATACACGCACGATACGATAGCATTAACGCACGATAGAACAGTATACATGCACGATACGATAGGATTGATACACGATACGATAGAATAGGATTGTAAAAAATAATGTTGCGGGTACTGTAAGTCTGAGCTAAGGGTAGTAAACTACAGAAGGATCTTTAGGTAGACCTCTTGTTGATGTTAAGTGGCAATTTAAACTGTGTAAGCTTAAGATAGACTGACTGGTCTGGGCTTTGTTGCTAATTTCATAGGTATAACCTTATGGGTGATTTCTTACTCATTTAAAATTAATGACATTGTTTTACCAGACTAAGATTAAGGGAGATCTTTTACAAGTCATGTTTACCCTAATATACTTGTTTCAACTTCTCTTGAGGTCAAATTTTGGTCCAATCCACACTTTGCAAAAGTTGTTTCCCTTGGTGGTGTCAATCAAAAGGTCAAAAGGGAAAAACCAACTTTTCCCTTCTTTAAACAACCAAGTATTTGGGCGTCCTGTGATGAGATCTTTTGGAATTTATAAAATATTTCATAAAATTCTCATAAAATATTTTTTCAGATAAGTTTAAACTTATAAGGAGGTACTGTAGTATCAAGTTGTTCAAATTATTAATTCCTGGAGGTAAGGTGGGGCATCAAGGTTACAATTTTTACCTAGGAAAATATTGAGAAAAAAAAATCTTTAAACTCATCATTCTTTATTAGGGACTCAAAAATCTGTAAAATTATACAGATATTTTCATATTTGATTTATTAAAACTGTTTGGATCAGAGTTATCACAGTTTGGTACTGTTGCTCAGGTTAGCGATATGGCCTCTGGGCTTCTTGTTTACTTTAAGGTAGGTCTCTACTCGAGTGATGTCATCACTGACAGTTCTGAATACACTTTATTGAAAATATGATATTATCGTTACTGATTAAACAAATAATCATGTAAACCTTGAATATTTCAATTTTAGTATAATTTATATTTTATTTTTTGGTATAAGTATACCAAAAAATAAAATATAAATTATGAATTAAAAAATAAAAAAGGAATTTTATAAGGAAAGTTCCTTATAAAATTCCTTTTTTATTTTTTAATTCATTAATAAAAATAACCATTGTAATGTGTCAATAACTTAATTAAAAAAATATATTTTTACTTATTTTATTTGAAAAATGTATTTAAAACTGCAAAAAATGGAAATTGGCTTGAAACTTGTTATGAAAAAGAGAGTATACATATTGTGAAAATTTTGGTTAAAAAAAAACTATTTAAGACATGACTTTTTCGGATTGTTTAATTACATAAAGATGTCAAATAATGATTTTAAGGGAAAAACACATCACTTAATTTAACCAAAAAATTGCTGAGTTGGGAGCCACCTTAATGAGGCTGGATGGTCAACAAACTGCATGATAACCATCAGATCTACCTAACATTTTAATATATGATTTGTTAAGCTATAAATTATTATTTAGTAAAGGGAAAATCCATATGATTTACCTTTTAAATTTGGCTACTTTCTATATTTTTAAATAGAGTTCTTTTTCTAAAGGATATTAATACAGTCTAAAAATGGCCTTGACCATTGAGCCCTCTATAAACACAATTTATTAAGGGATATAATTGCTTTCTTTCTTTAAATCAAAATTTTATTATGGATGAATATGAATTAACACTATTTTTAAGAAATAAACCACGTTTAAACAAATTTAAGCTTCAATTTTTAACTTTCTATATTCAGCTGACAAAAGATAAGTTCAAGAAGCTTGCTATTTTTGTCACTCAGGGCTCTCATTGGCCACTTTGGTATGTCTGTGGTCAGCAAGTGCTTCAAAAAAATTTATTTTTTTTTTACAAAAATTTGTATGGTATAATTTTTGAAAGTTTATTCATCACATGGTTTCAGGTTATATATATTCTAGCAGGTAGAAAAACCAGAACTGCTAACTAAGATGTAATAAATGAGATGCAATCTTGAAATATTGCCATTTTTCATTGTTAACACAAGTCTGAGGTATCCATCATAGAACCATGTCGGCTGGTATATGCACAGGTATTACATTAAGTCTGTGACAAAAACAAAAATCTTGAAGGTTCTTACACCTTATGAGAAGCAAGGTTGTGTTCAACTGTCCAAGTTTTTTTTGATTGATGTTGTACTGTCTCTTGCAGAGGTATAACTGCTCTTCCCCTTAAACTGCATGTATGTGTTAAGCACCACTAGACATCAACCCCCTGGTTTAATTTATGTGACAATGTCAATCAAGAATCATAACTTACATTTATAATTAGGAAGGTGCACAAATGACGAGAGGAAAAAGGAGGGGCTGGTTTTTACCTGGTTTTTACCTGCGTCTATGATGCATTATTTGTTAAAGCCTTCATTACCACAAAATGTTCTATGCTAGATGGGACTTGAATACTGTAATGTAAAGCCCTGTCTGGGACATAATCTCCCCCATTCTCTGAACTTCAGGGCTAATTACCACGTCAGATGCAACTTCAGTTATTAAAAATCAAAATTGATTCATCACATAGGTAGCTGTCATACATTATTTTTTGAAAACACCCAGTCTCTTCAAAGTCTCTCATTTGAATCTGCTGTTACGCCATTAATGTAGTTGATCACAAAGCATGACCGCTTTTTAAAATGCAAGCTGCATACTTACTGCACACATACCGAAAATAATAATAAAAAGCATCAATCCATATCAGTCTACCTGAAGCTTTTAATGTCCCATAATATGATATGTTCGTAAGTTTAGAACCGTGCATCAAGTTTTATACAGATAGAAAATTTACATGCAATAGTCACCTAATTGAGCCATGCTTTAAATGCGCATGT
>CM035814.1:9395399-9402899 GCA_020458035.1 Magallana ariakensis
ATTTTGATATTGTTTTAATAGTTAAGCAAGTAATTTATACTTCATTATTTGAACTTTACATTTCTCTACACTGTTTCAGATATTTAAATTTTAAATGTTTTTTTTATTTTTAGCATAAGCACATCTGTTTTTGAATTTTCAACTTAAAACATAAATTTTGTTATAATTATATGTTGATGTATATTTTCAATAATTTAAATCTGTCAATATTTCCTTCACGATATTATGCAACGCTTAATACTTTTGTAACGTATCGACTTCTCATAAAAATCATGAACCGATGCGAATCGGAGTGGAAAAACATGGTTGAAATATTTTTATATCTATTTTCAAACATGGAGTGTTTTCTATGCATGTGTTTTGGTTTTTTTATTTCATTATTTTGTCTGGGTTTTTTTTTTTCCCATCATCATGCATAAAATTTCCACATATTTAGATTATTGATGATAATACTAGTAGTTTTTCCTTTAATGTCTGTCCTGTATAAAGGGGAACTTTAATTTCCAGTCTATTTGGTGCGACCTTCGTTTTATTCTGGGACTAGTCGGAGGTATCCCTGATCGATGGTTGGAATCACCTGTTGCTGTCTACACTCTTACTCTCATCTCAGGCCTTCTCTTTACTAGTGCTCTTTTAAGGACTGTGGTCAGGGGAACTTTGACATGGAGTGTATTGGAAAAATCAGTATATTAAGATTAAACTCATCATTTCTTTTTTGATTTCTCAGGTCTTTCGTAGATAAACTTTAGTTATGTTTATTTTAAAAAAAACAAAAAAACCAGTAGTTGCAAATTTAGTTATTATACATCCACGTAAATGGTTTTGTTTTGGGCATAAGGATAACTGGAAAAATGATGCACATATTCATTTGGGGAAAAAATATCTCTCTTGAATTGGTATAGGAATCTTACAAGGGCCCCAATTTATAGACAATTATGATACCTATTCATTTGTAATACAATGTATTTGGATGTCAACTTTTATCTATTTAAGTAAGATCCCCTAATGAACAAGAAAAGATACTAAAATTTCAATTATGTAAATGTATATATATGAGAGATCTCTGTATTTCCTATGTGTACATGCAGGAACTAATTTTTTTCTAAAAGAATTTTTACAGATAAGGATCTTGTATGTCTCAGTTTTTTTCTTTTCTCATGAATTAAATATTTCTTTCTTATGACACCTTTTCAAGTTGGAATATACATGTACAATTGGCAACCCTGTTTGGTCTCAGATGAATTATTTTTGTTTTTTTCTTTGTAAGTAGGTGTAAGGTAAGAGCTGTTTTTATCAAAAGTTTGAAGATCTTCATTACAATATATTTTAGAACCTGCGTGTGTGATATGATGAAGGATGTCCCATTACGTTCTTTTTTTGTACAGATGGTAAGAAACAACATATGTAACATACTGAAATCAGTGTTCCATATATTACATTGATTGTTCTTTGAAATAAAGAAAAGAAAAGAAAGGTGGGAAAGCCAAGAGACTGAATCAGAAATGATTAAGGAGCATTTTTACTGTGGTTTGCATGACCCCCCCCCCCCCAACCAAATAAATAACATTTTATTAAAATCACTTCTTGAATGTAAGAAAAAGATTTTTTTGGTTTATATGGGGTGCCAATGATACATGAGCAGAACTTCAGTTTTTCTTTTTAATTGCATAAGTTGTAACTAGAATATCTATACTCCTTCTTTTGAGAAAATTAAATGGAAATTTCTGGATGAGTTTATCCTACAGAGAAAATAATTGCACTTGTAATATTTCATCCAATGGGACTGTTTCATTGTAAATGTGATCAGAAATAATTATTTCGATCACTCTCACAATACTCAGAGGATATATTCACATTCTTGTACGTACAGTTGCAAGAACTGATGAGAAATATCGAAGGGTACACCATTGCTGGCAGTGTTGGTGTAAGATGTTCACATTAAAATGTTCATTAAGGTTTGATGACAACATGTGTCTAATTACTCCTGTGACATCAAAGGAAGTTTCAATTTGAAAAGATTGATACGAAAGCTTGCCGAAGTATATAGAGCTGTTTGATTTATTTTTTTTTACGACTGCCATGCATTCATTTACAGCTATGGAGTGACTCTAGCAGAGATTCAAGAAGGAATTAAAATCTCCTAATTGCAGTTCTTTGAATTAAAAGAGAATGAAAATCGATATGTATTCTGGAATTTTATGTGATTTTACTATTCTTCCGCACTAGCTGGAAACACATTTGTCCGACAAGGAGGGCATTTTTTTATCTTTGACCCTCCCTTTTGTAATTCAGGGATAATATGAAGTAACTTCTCTCTTTTCTCTCTCTCTCTCTCTCTCTCTCTGAAAAATGTTGTTAATTGCTCTAGTACACATGAGATCAGTGTTGTACATCTTGTATTTCATAGGTGATTTCAATTTTTTTCAAAATGCATTTTTGAAATCCGTTGACATTTTTCTCCCCATAAAAGCAATTACTTGATAAATCATGTGTTAAAAAATAGCAATAAAGCAATAAAGAAATTATCATATATATTTAAGATTCACCTTGCAGTACTTAAAAGTTTTAATGAATGCTATTTGTAGTCATGCAGTCAACTTATGTGTGGCATATATATCAGTAAATGAAAATGCCTAAATCTTAAATTCAGGTCTCTTACTAAGTATGTTTTTATTTACAGGAAGTTTGAACCCCGAGCATTCTGTGAACAGTCACAATGACCATGCCGCCAACCTGCGACACATAAATACAGGAAGTTCTGGCAGTTACCGCAGCAGCACTGGCAGTGTTAGCGGGCCGTCAACTCCAACGAACAACACTCCCCTAGTTATTCCCCAGCCGGTCAAACCCACCAACAAATCGGGAAAGTCCTACCACTGTAAAACGTGTGATCAGGTAAATAATGCAAGAGACCAAAAAGGAGGGAGGGGAGAACGGTGACTAGGGACTTAATCCAGGGAAACAAACATCTACACCAGAAGGGTAGTCAGGAAATGTAAATAATGTTATTGGGAAAGTTTGAGCCTTACATTTGAAATCTTTGACACTGCATTGGAGGTTCATGTCTAGTCTAGTCTGGTGATATCTTTTTTTCTTGTTTTGTGAATTCACCACTACAATAATGGCGTTCAGGGGAGATATCTGTTACCTAGTTGGTTCAGAGAGTTGCTAGTTGAAGGTTCTGCACTAGGCTGAGGAAATTTAATTTGTTCAAACTGCATCCAAGTAGCAGCGAGTGAAGATGCATGTTACGTAACTGAGTGGTTATTGGATGTCATCTTGGGAGGAAGTTTTTCATCTGACAGTGTAGTGGGAGAAGTTTCTTTGATTTAAATAATTCCAATACTTTTATGGAACAAGTCTCAGAGAGGCTTGTGTTACATGAAAGGTTAATACTTTACCACTAGACAAATCTACTCCAAACGGGTGTAAAATACCTGCATGACAGGGACTCAAGAGCTCTGATTTTTGTTTTTAATCCGACAATTAGGAACAATAATTTTTTCGCTCCGTTTTTCTAGTCTCTCTTGATTTCCCAGGTCACTATTATACATCGTCTGATAGTTTTAATTGCACAGGGTTTTTTTTAATTTGTCTCTTAATCAGAAAGATAAAGTCACCAATAAAATCACACTACTTTATGCTGAAGCTAAGATAATGAATAAATGTCAATTATTGTAAATTGGCTATGCAGAGAAAAAATTGAGATTAATATTGATTAGATTTAACTACGGTGTAGTAATTTTCCCACCACTATGGCTAGGCTAGTGGCCCAACAGTCCATTCAAATCAGGTTGGTCAAGTTAAGATAATTTAAGCAAAGATCTAAACAAAATTCTTAAAAATTAGTAAGCACTTCACACCAGAATTGTACTTTACCTTTTTTTATATTGATAGAATTTTTCTACAGTTATACCAGAAAATAACATGTTATAACGTCTCTGTTTAAATCTTTCAGCAATTTACTTCTTAACTATTTCCAAAAAGTGAAAAAAAACTGTTATTAATTTTAAAAATAACATTCAAATTACCATTGAGACTATGCATGCTTAAAATTCATAGAAAGGTGAACAAAAACTTTGTAAAAACCTCCCAAACTTGAACCAAGTTCTAACAAGATGAAGCTTTAACTGACCTCGTAATCTCAGCTGTTTGAAAATTTTAAAAAAGGAAATATAAATGATACAATATTCCTTTTAATGTTGTTGTTTATTTTGAAATGAATGGAGGTCTCTTCTCGTTCATTCTTATGAAGCACATTTTCACTATAGCAGACTTTAATTGTATAGCCTTTCTTATTCCAGAGTATTTATAACTGTGATCTTTTCATCTGATTATTAAATCATACTTGTATTAAACAGGTATGTTTTAATTGAATCAGTGTCTGTGATAACAATGATAAGTTTGGCCAGCTGTTAGTGACAGAGATTGATGAGGCATTCAATACATTATAGCCTTCAGAACTTTTGTAAAAATTTTCTCTGCAGGATAAGTGAATTTGTTGGCAATCACTACCATAATAGTATTGAAAGATCATAAACATATTTTTTCATGAAATTTTATTTTCTTCCATCGATCTTTTCAGAAATGACTAGAGAGTGAAAAAAAAAATCTACTGATATATAACACAGTTATTTAAAAATTGTTTTAAATTCACTTAGTTTAAAATTTGCCAGCTGACAACAAGGGCAAAAGAGTAAATAAAAAGGGGTGAATATTTCCCCTTTCATATACAGAATATTTTATATTAAAATCTAAAAGAAAAAAACATGATTGCCAAGTACCCTCATAATATTTCAAATTCATTCTCTTCAGTTTTATATAATATGAATTTTTGTTGATTAGTGGTATCTATTATACCTCTGTGAATATTTTCTATGTAAACGAAATTACAACAAATAAACATGCTATTCTATCTAGCCATGAAATAGTTTCCTCGCCCATGGTGAATAGTTATCGAAAGCATTCACTAGCGGTATTCAATTTCCCTTGTTTTTTAACTCGGAACACCTCTAGTGTAACCCAAATTGCTTCATTAAAATCAATGACCAATAACTCTAATTTGTTTACCATTAAAAAATCTGCATTGCCAAAAAATAAAGTTTTCTTCGGTATATTAAAATACCTATTTGCTTACTATTCGGATGATAGCAAGTTTATTGTCCCCCTCGACAGTAACTATTTCCCTCGGCTTCGTCTTATAAAATACTTGCTATCTTCCTGATAGCCAGTAAATAGTTATATATTATAATGCCTAACAAACCAGAACAAAGCCTTTATGTGTCCTTTTGTTTTAGGATTCATTGAACTATTTTTGATGATGTAGCATAGGGTACCAGCTTCTACTGACATTTCATAGACTATTGAAACATAGGGCACCTGACCCTACTAACCTAGACTCCACCTGCTTCTGTTGACCCATCATAGACTATTGTAACATAGGGCTCCTGCTTCTGTTGACCCATCATTGACTATTATAACATAGGGCACCTGCTCCTGTTGACCCATCATAGACTATTGTAACATAGGGCTCCTGCTCCTGTTGACCCATCATAGACTATTGTAACATAGGGCTCCTGCTCCTGTTGACCCATCATAGACTATTGTAACATAAGGCACCTGCTCCTGTTGACCCATCATTGACTATTGTAACATATAGGGCACCTGCTCCTATTGACCAACCAAAGAATATTGTTAACATAAGGCACCTGCTTCTGTTGACCCATCAAAGAATATTGTAACATAGGGCACATGCTCCTATTGACCCATGATAGACTATTGTAACATAGGGCACCTGCTCCTATTGACCAATGATATAGTATTGTAACATAGGGCACATGCTTCTATTGACCCATTATTGAATATTGTAACATAGGGCACATGCTCCTATTGACGCATTATTAAATATTGTAACATAGGACACATGCTCCTTTTGACCCATAATTAAATATTGTAACATAGGGCACATGCTTCTATTGACGCATTATTATATAAATAGTGCCTGTTTGGGAGTTGTTTTCGAGGGGTGTCATTTTCAACTGTTACCCTCCCAAACAGGCACTATTTATTTTATTATACTGAATGTCTTAATTTAGAAAATTTTACTGCTTTTATATAGAAATGACATGAATTTAACGGCGAACCGTACGCGCATAGTTTACGCACATGTAACAATTCGTTCTGTCGGCCTGTTGCCAAGCGTGTTGCTAACGCTGAGTGTAAGAGAACGGATTGTCAACTGCGTCTTAACCAATCAGATTTCAGTATTTAACATGAAAGTATAATAATAAATATTGTAACATAGGGCACATGCTCCAGTTGACCAACCATAGACTATTGTAACATAGGACACCTGCTTCTATTGACCCATTGTAGACTATTGTAAAATAGGACATCTGCTTCTGTTTACCCATTATAGACTATTGTAACATAGGGCATCTGCTCCAGTTGACCAGTCATAGACTATTGTAACATAGGGATCCTGTTCTGTTGATCCATTATAGACTATTGTAACATACGTGTAGGGCACCTGCTTCTGTTGACCAATCATATAATATTGTAACATAGGGCACCTGCTTCTGTTGACCAATCATATAATATTGTAACATAGGGCACCTGCTCCTGTTGACCTACCATAGATTATTACATACACTACTGTAACAAAGGACACCTGCTTTGTTTGGCCCCAGAAACATCTAGCCTGACAGGTGAGAACTGTGTATTCTCCGTCTATCAACATCAGTAGCTATCTGTGTTGATTATGGTGCTGTGTACTTATTTCTCCTTTGAGCCATATTGTTAATGGCTTTTTTATCAGTTACAGATGAATTTTAAAAACATTAGAAAAAGGCAACTGCCAGCCTTATTTTTATTGTGATTTTTTTAAATGTAGAACTTGGAGCAACGAGTCCTGCATGAGGTTCTATGAGGCATGCTGGTTCTAAATGCATGTCAGAGATTATCTAGATTATGGCCTTTTCTTAGTCTGGGTCGTATTGTCTATCCGATGTCATCATCAGTCCCCAGGGAGTCTGGGAGCATTTGATACATCTAAAACCTCCCCAGGGCATGGGGATCAATCAAATGATCCACTGGTGTTAATTTGGCATTGCACAGAAATTTTTATGATGACGTTCTTGGTATCTATTACTACATGGCTGGTCTAATCCATTATTTAAAAAGATGCATGTATTTTTATAATCACAGCATGGATTGTTTTAATCATGGACTTGAATCCTAATCTCAGGGGAACAAATGATTACTGTTACATTATTTTCCCAAAATCACATGATTTCATACAGATAGAGCGCAGTGTTGGGCTTTGGCAATGGCTGTTGCTTGGACCATCAGGGATAAGCAAAAGACTGCACTTGATTTAGCCGAGTTATCACAGACCATCAATATCCGAAACTGTTGGGCTATTGTTATGTCACAAAAGGATCACAGTCAATCTCTTGTTAAAGTTGTGCATGTTACAGAAGAAAAATGCACCTGGTAAAT